>OU015492.1:196331959-196404459 GCA_907164885.2 Dolomedes plantarius | reverse complement strand
TAATACACGACTTTTAAATTCCATAATAGAAATCAAAAACGGCTGCAAAACTGCATCAAATGGTATGATTCTAACGACGATTTTTCGTTACAGTTTTTTTTATATTAATTAAACCTAACCTCTTTTTATTAACTTTTAGTAATCCTAGTCCAAATTTTATAATTTAGTTTACTTTCTTTCAATATATGGTCCCTATTTTGACCATTCTTATTGGTCGTTCCTGGATTCCTACGCTTCGCGTGTGTTCTGGTCCAGTAACGGTTTTCTTAAAGATAATTGTATTTCTCGGAATTCCTAGCTGGACTCAGTTTAAGGTATCATTTTTTTTCACGTGCCGGTGTACGCTTGAAAGCAGGGCTTTTGCATGTCAATCGCTTTTGTATCCAGTCCTACCATGTTCAATAGGATAGCTCGGACCTGTTCTATTAATCTTAACATCTGTACGGTGATCTGGTTTGTTTTCATTCGCTAGCCTCGCATCGGGGTCCAGCTTGTCGTTTTTCTTCGAAAAACGCGGTCTGCTGACGTCACTGTGTGCAGAGACCAATAATGGTTCTTGGCGAAACTTAAGTACTTAGCTTGGCGCGTTCTTCTCCGTTTTCTATTGCGCACGCAAGGTTGTTAACACATTATTTTTGGCGGCCCTCTTCCGCGCTTGGCGGTTTTTCGTGCATGGCAACCTTACTTCCTTCCCCGCTCTGTCCAGATTTGAAAAAGTGGATATGATTACAGACTTGAGTTTTCACTTACTGAGAGTGTGTGAAATTTATATTTCCTCGAGGTAAGAGCTTCGGCTCGACCCTGTGGGAGAAGCCATTTTCTTTTGCTGAAATATTTGTCATTTAGAGCAGTGCTAGCGTACCTGTTCGGTCGCTCATACTCGGGTCTCCTAGTACTTTTGTTAGACTGGCATGGTCCTTACTGTATGCAGTTTTGAGGAGTTTTTCATCATGTACGTTGTTAGTGTGTTGTTAATCTAGAATTCCTTCGAAGAAATAAGCTCAAAATAAAACTTCTTTTTACTTAAAATATAGTGCCCACTGGATGTTATAATAGTTTGAATTTTATTTCATCCCGTTGAATGCTGGTAGC
This sequence comes from Dolomedes plantarius, assembly GCA_907164885.2. Taxonomy (NCBI): domain Eukaryota; kingdom Metazoa; phylum Arthropoda; class Arachnida; order Araneae; family Dolomedidae; genus Dolomedes; species Dolomedes plantarius. The sequence continues at coordinate 196,403,367 of OU015492.1, read as the reverse complement.
GTAGTAACCAGTTTTTGTGGTTCTCAACGCATTAGTTACTAATTTATCTGCAGCAACTTCATCTAAAATTCGGCCAGTGGTGTTTTTTCCTGATCGCTGTCTCCTAAGTGTCCTGATTACTTCATCATACCAACTGTACTTGATAACAGCTTTTGGTGCAGCTTCCCAGGTTTGACAGACGTACATTTTCACGGTACTACAGAATCATCGACTTGCAATATAGTGGCATTCTGCGTCATAGAATATGCGGACTGTCTTCACCAGCGATTCCTACACCTCCTGAACTCTCTTACAGCATAGGATACAGAACTGAATTCATTTGTACGGATATATAATACCGCCTGAACTCTCTCTTACAATGGTAACTGCAAAACAGAAGAACTGTAATTATTTGTTAAAATTTAGTGGTCACTATTATTTTTTGTCACAGGCTTTATGCTACTAAGTTACACTTTTAGACAAAAAAAAACGACGCACTAAGAAGAAGTTATCCGAAGGGGAAGAAAATCTGTAGATGTACAGAAAAACAAATTATTAAAATTTGAGAAAAATTGGATGATTTATTCAAGAGAAAGAGCTTCACAAATTGAAAAAGTGAATAACGCGTTGGTCCACATCTGGCCCTTATGCAAGCGGTTATTCGGCTTGGCATTGAGTGATAGAGGTGGCGGATGTCCTCTTGCGGGGTATCGTGCCAAAATTCTGTCCAATTAATGCTTTAGATCATAAAATTCCCGATCTGGTTGGAGGACCTGCCAAACGTAATGCTCCAAACGTTCTCAATGGGGGAAAGATCCGGTGACCTGGCTGGCCAAGGTAGAGTTCGGAAAGCACGAAGACAAGCAGTAGAAACTCTCGCGATGTGCGGGCTTGCATTATCTTGCTGAAATGTGAACCCAGGATGGCATGGTATGAAGGGAAACGCAACGGGATGTAGAATATCGTCGACGTACCACTGTACTGTAAGGGTGCCGCGAATGACAACCAAAGAGGTCCTGCTATGATATGAAATGGCACCCCAGACTGGGTTCGGCCATTCCTGGTTGTCGGCCAGTATGGCAGAAGACAGTCAGGTTGGTATCCCACCGCTGTCTGGGGCTTCTCCAAACATGTATTTGCTGATCATCGGGGTTCGATTCGTAGCGGGACTCGTCACTGAAGACTATTCTACTTCAGTCAGTGATATTCCAGGTCGAATGTGCCCGACACCACTGCAAACGGGCTTGTCGGTGTGCAGAGGTCAATGGTAGTCGGCGCAAGGGATGCTCAGAGTTCAGCACCCTTTCTCTAAGCCGCCTATGAATGGTCCTTGCGGCCACTGAAGCACCAGTTGCAAGTACGATCGATGATAACGATGATTCTGGGGCTGTGAGTGCCGCTCTGACGATTGTTCGGTCCTCACGTTCTGTCGTTTCTTTAGTCCGACCGCTTCCTTCTTGACGCTGTGTTTGGCCATGGTTCACCCATTCCTGCCAACATCGTCTAATAATGGTGTCGCTTCTATCCAAATGCCAAGCGATTCGCCGATTAGACCAACCGGCTTCTTTGAGCCGAACTACACGTCCTCTCTCAAATGCTGCCATCTATATGCGAGGTATAGTTACTGTCTATCTGAGTACACGGAAAGAAATTCTCGAAGAATTTATGACATGGAATCGAAATTTATCCTATTTAATATCCTGTCCATTGCTCAGTTAAGATGCGCTGCAGCGCCACATGTTCATTCATTGACGCCAAACTTTAAAATTTTGCATTTTTTTTTGTCGAAACCTGTATGCATATCAATTTGGGTCCAGTTTGCATTATCCCTTCCTTGTGCGTCTTTTTTTTCTAAAAGTGTATTAATGAAACTCGTGTAACATTATGTTGAGGAGTTACCCCGCTACTCTGACTTATGGGGAACACTGCAGCTCAATGTTGTTGTTGTTCCTGAGTCCCCCTGGCCGGAAGTTCCAGACCAGGTTCCTTCGGGCTGAATAGTGCGGCTCCGGTTTATAACAGCACCACAAGGGTGGAGTCCGACTTGACTAGGTGCCACCACAATTTGACTCAACATCCCTAGGGGTGACATCTGGGGGAAAAATACCTACCCCACCCACTGACCTCATAGAAGGCCTTTCCTGTCTACGCGTTTAGCGTGCCCAAATCCGGCCTAGACACGAAGCCTAGACAAAAAGGGGTTTCATGTACAGAATATATGTTCAAAATTAATTAAACATAAGTTAACAAAGTTAGACACTTTCATAACAGCCACACATCAAAAAGCAATATATGTTGAGGTGTCTCTTCACATATAGTTGTGAATTTTCTGGAGATGCTATGTCAAGTTGAAATATAAAAAATATTATTTTCTTCGTTTGTTCTTACCATAAAAAAATTCTCTGTTTTAAATGACTTCTGAATTTTTATTTCTACCTGCCGACAGCTACGTTTCACTTTTGAAATACTATTAAATTGTCATTTTTTAGACATCTCGAAAACTTTCCTTCTTTAAACTACTTTTCTCATTTTATTTGACTACATCACGTGGTAAAGAGCGTTTGCCCTCACTTATTGTTCAGTTCTTTTCGTATTCGAACAAATATCCCTTGAAGAAAGTTATTTGGGGCGAAGTAGGAAATTCATATTCTCAAATTCTGTTCATCTGAATGTTTTATTTCTCTTTTAAAACTGTTCTTATTCAAATTAAAGCATTTAGATAAATTGAGAATAATTAGAAAAATTATTTAACTTTTATACACTAATGGTAAGTGTTAAGTGGCAAAAATTTTCCTCAAGACAAGCTTCTGATTGAAAACGGTAAAACGTAACTAACCATGTTTTAATACTTAAAAAAATTGCTGAATAACGGACGGGATGAATATGCTTTTCTTAATGGATTTTAGAATGTCCTTTCGTAGAATGACCTGATTAATAATCTAGATTTTTATGACCCCTTTTTTAGATTTTTCCAAAAGTAAGTAATCCTCATTAATTACCTCGATTTCTGTCCTTTTGCTGTAAATCGTAAGGTTGAGATCACTTATTGATTACAAGTTCCTTTCATTTGCTTAAAAGTTTAAAAAAATTACTTCAAATATTGCGAAAATGTAATCACAAAAATTTTATTAATAAAAATTTCGTCTAGACAAGTCTGGTTAAAAATAGTAAAGTGTCAAAAACGGCTTTTGCGAATTATAAATATCACTAAGTAATCGAACGTTGGAAGAATACAAGAGCTCTTATGTGACCTGATTGATGATGTAGGTATTTAATGTTCCTTTAGAGCTTCTGATAAATACTTTCTAAGTTATCTCGAATTCTATCTCTTTATAATAAATAATACGGATCATTCAATTAATTAAAAGTAAGTTTTCATTTCCCCTGTGTAAAGTTAATATATTTTTTACTTAAAATGTTATGAAAATTTCATCATAAAATTTCATCATAAAACTTTTATTAATAAAAATTTTATCTAGACAAATCCCTGATTAAGAACGATAAAACCCAACAAAAACGGGTTTTTCAAATTTTAAACAAATATCGCTAAGCAAACGAACGTGGGAAGAATATATCTTCCTTATGAGTTTTTATGTGGCCTGATTTATGATCTACATTTTTAACGCTTTTTTAGAGCTTCTGAAAGAATCTTTATAAGCTACCTCGATTTCTTTCCTTTTGTTATAAATATTACAGTTCGTTCTTTTAATTAAAAGTAATTCCCGTTCTCCTTTGTAAAGGTGATACAATTTTTTTTACTTAAAAAACCATGAAGTATAATTTAAAACTGCGATTTTTTTTAATACAAAATGTAAACTCTGTAAATGAACTGTCATGTTAAGCAAAATGTTGTTTCCAAAAAACGTAAAATTTCAGAAATTGTTTATAGGTTAATGCATATTTTAGGGGAATATCATAAATATTCTGATTCTTCAGTTAGAACTTTGAATAATGTATTGCAGAATTTTAAGCACCCAACCACATAAACATTCGTTTCAGACCTTTTAAAATAAATTATTTTAAAATTATTTATATTTTTTAAAAAAATATTTACATTTCTATTTAAATGAAATTATTATAAAATGTGTAGCTATTTATATTTTAAAAAAATTATTTATGTTTGTATTTAAATGAAATTATTATAAAATGTGTAGCTATTTATATTTTTAGAAAATTATTTACATTTGTATTTAAATGAAATTATTATAAAATGTATAGTTATTTATATTTTAAAAAAAATTTTATATTTGTATTTAAATTAAATTATTATAAAATGTGTAGTTATTTATGTTATTTAATTTTTTTTTTACATTTGTATTTAAATGAAATTATTATAAATTGTGTAATTATTATTTATATTTAAAAAATTATTTACATTTGTATTTAAAGGAAATTATTATAAAATGTGTAGTTATTTATATTTAAAAGAAGTATTTATATTTGTATTTAAAGGAAATTATTATAAAATGTGTAGTTATTTATATTTTTAAAAAAATATTTATATTTGTATTTAAATGAAATTTTTATAAAATGTGTAGTTATCTATATTTTAAAGAAATAATTTATATTTGTATTTAGATGAAAATATAAAATATGTAGTTCCTTAACATTATACATATAACGGGTCTTCCAGGCAGGCGGCATTTGAAAAAAATAACAATAACCACATATAACGTGCTATTCAAAATTTCTCATGGCTTAAATATTGCAGAAACTTTATGCATCATGCAGACACCATCTTTGCTCATAAAATCATATCAGGCTCTCTATTTCTATGAAAAATTAGATCACTGAAAGTTTTATTTAGATTTTGTATATAGGGTATTTATTAAAACAGTTTAAAATATTTCTTTGCCTTTGAATCATTGTGAATTGCGTTTATAAATTTCTTTTATTCGTGTTTTTTATAGCGTTGTAAATGTTAAAATATTCAGAAACTAAAATAACGGTACTTAAATGTGGAGTATATTATCCGGATATTTCCAGAATTTTGCTTTAATGGGTGAATTTTTCATAGATATCCATAAGCGAACGATTTCGATTTTATGGCAGATTTGACTAGAATAACTACAAGGATTTATCGGTGGAAATTGCCCCTCTCAATGGATATTACGTCCAATATAAATAATGAAAAACAACCGCATTTTTTATCTTCCACATACCAAAAACTAAAAACTGCCAATTCAGGAAGGAAACTTTTTTACTGACTTAATGGAACAAACCTACATTAGTCTACACTTCAATAAGTAGCAAAAATAATTTTCCTTTTATTGGACTTGGCGTAGATAATTATTGGCCTTAAAAACTATTTCACAATAATAAAAAAACCATATCTTATCTCTCAGTGCTTATATACTAGAGTTTACTTACTTCTTTAGAAAATATTTCCTTGTAATTTCAGAGGAAAATTCGAGGTTTATAAGGCCTCGTGTTTCGTTATCCCGCTGTAAAAATTGTCTGATATTTTAGCTTTTCATCTGTACGTATTTGATCTGTGATAAATCAAAGGCGTTTCTAGAACAAACTAGAATATAATCATAAAACCGAGACGTTTGAAGCAAAAGAAATTTTTTTTGAACTATCGCCTCTCGGTGTTTATTACTGTAACTTCATCCCAAAAATCACTCTGCTGTGTCTTGCAGCAAATCATATTCTTCACTAAGTTTTGAAGACTGTACTCTTTCAGAAGAAGTTTGAGAAACCTTTAATTTCCGTTTCAGTCCCGCTAATTTTGATTTTGTTGTTGTGGCTTATGCCCCTTGACCGACAGTATATCAGATCAAGTCCATAAAGGCTATTGAGCAGAATAGTGTGGCTCCGGTTTTGAATAGCACTACGAGGGTCGGAGTCCGACTTGGCTAAAGAGCCAGTCCCGTAATTTTGAACCGAGTCAAGTGACGAGGCTGATACACTTGACTACGCACCTCCAGAGGTAAATTTTGAGAGCTTAAAGGACTTTGGAGCCACGACAGATTTTTCGTCCACCAACTGCCATCAGCGTACACGGCGGTGGATTTGACAGCGACCGGCGTCGAACCAGAGACGTTCAAATCACTGGCTCGCTGCCTTTGCCAACTGAGGCACCACGCCCTCTCTTGTTTTTAGGTAATCTCGCTGTTTCTATGGTATTTACATATTTTTAATTATGCTAATTATGAGAAATATACTAAGTTATTTAAAAAATATATCGCATGGTACTTCTTCCTAGGGAACCTTATTATAGCAAAAAGTGAATGTACTCCACAAAGTAACAACATCTAATATAAAAAATATTTTAACTAATATCGAAACTTTAAAATCAAATTTAACACAACACTTTAAAATCAATCTTATAAGGTCAATAGCTTTATTTTTTTTCTTCAAGTAATTAACCAGGTTATTATGGTTTAAATCAGGATTCATAGACAAGAGTAAAACAAGTCCTTTACCAAGATCACCTGTTTATGAAATATTCAACATGTATTAGCAAATAAAATTGTGTGTAATAAATACACAGATATTTAGTAACCTTTATATGTGGTTCTACTTTTATTTGTGGCGACTGACCGAAAACGACAATACAAACTAAATACGGATAGTCGTATTTAGTTAGTCGCCATTAGGGTTTATCTTATACCACATGCATGTGTGTGTGTGTGACGAACTCGAATGTCAGAACCAATCAAACTTTCATAGTCCTTGGCCTTCTATTTCCTATTTCAACTAGGTCAATTTCCAGGCTTCAAATACAGAATCTTATATGGAAAAACAAGCTTCAGATGTGGGAAAATCTATTCTGAAGCACCTTCACTTTTATATCCTTAGTAAGAAAAGTTCCAGGACTGCGCTCGTAAAAAAATAAAATAATATATTCAACTTCACAACTTGTGGTCTTAGGTCTTGTCAAAGTAGTTGTAGAGAATATAGCTCACTTCTACCCAGACTTGGGTGTATATAATTTGAAGTGGCACTCTAAATGAATTTGATACAAACACGGTTTATACATGAAACAATGTTTATTGAATTCGTTGCACATATAGAATTTGCTTTTACAGCAATAAGCATACGTACTACTTGTACGGAATATATATTAACATTCAACAGAAATACACTTTGCAAATACTCACAAACCAGCAGAGAGTCAAACCAGCAGTACTGCCACGTAAACTTTGGGCCCCCTAAGCACTAGCGCAGGATAGCACCTGGAGCTGCTTTCCTCGTAGCTTCCTTAACTCGCTTATCTATCAACCTTAACAAAACCTTCTTTCAACTTCTGTATTAATCAAGCTACTTGGTATTTATACCAAGCGCGTATGCCGAAATTAGCATATCTCAAGCAGCTTCTTTAATTCATTCACTCAAAAGTTCGATTCTTGTGAATCGAATCTTATGTATACCTTACATAGTCTTTTCGGCTATCTATGCACAGCTGCCACCGTTTCTGGAGATCATGGAGCAAGTAGAGAAAGTTTCATCCGGGATGCTTCTCAGCACATCTGTCACAGCCGTTTGGATATCTACAATATCTTCTTGAAGATTCCCTTTTACACGGCGACAGGTCAGGGGAATTTGGAGGCTGGGATAGAGCAGGGCTACACTAGGTCTTACGGAAGACATATAGTAAGGATCGAATAATTTTCGTCGATCTCATATAAATTGGTAAAAATATATTAAACTAAATTACTAATATTCAAAATGATAGTCAGTGTGTAGTAACACACAGATAAGTACACAGATAAGTACACCTTATCTGTGTTTGTTGTAAATATCTGATTTTCAAAATGTGACAATATTTTTGTTGTTGAGTAATTTACATTGTACTTTTGATAAACAATTTGCCCAATAATATAATGTGATTTTTTAATCGAAATTTTATAATATGAATAAATGCCATTAAATTATTAATCTCGCTTTTACGTGGTATTATATATTATATACTTTTTATATTCCTCAAATCCATATAATCTAGATGGTTCTTTCACCATATCTCATGGTGCTTGCTTTTTATTGCGATTTCAGAAGCAAATTAATAGTACCTAAGTATACTAGTCCATTGCTTTACCCAAGCAACAGGCGTAAGAAATGGTCTCTGGATTGAGTCCAAAAAGGAGGGATTTATACATGGAAAGGAGCCAAATGAAATAGAACAGCTCCGTTTTCTACAGTCTTATGGAATTAAGGGATTATTACTTAATCAAGGAAGCAATCAATCTGTTTCAAGTTGACGATCATTAATCTGTATTAATAAAAACCAATATATAATTAATTCATGATTTTAAATGACAAGTTACAGTGCTCCTGATATTGAATAGATCGCTTCTTTCGAACAAAATTATGAGAAATTAGGTAGTTCCAAAACATGTACGAATATTTTGAAATATTCTTTAGGAATATCCCTCCTTTATGATAAATTAGGTAGTTCCAAAACATATGTACGAATATTTTGAAATATTGTTCTTAGGAATATCCCTCCTTTTTGAAACTGAGTTCTCAAGCATTCGGGATATTATAACAATGTTCTACAGAGTTACAGCAAAAGGTTGAAAACTCAGCAAAGTTCAGTGATACCTAACATATAATTTATACTATTTCACTCATTAGTAACACAGGGGGCAACAGGCAATAAATTAAATACAGCAATTAAAATCATTGAACCCACTTTAAAGAGGTCCTTGTGCTGAGGCGGATGTAAATTGTGTAAACAAAGTCATCAGTGAGCGGATGTATATAAGAAGTTGAAGCACGAGTATTAGCTATCCTGCAGTAGTATTAAAATTTAAGTAGAATTATGGGTTGTAGAATTAATATGCAAAATGTCAAATCTGACTTCCTGAAAGGTTTGATAATTCGCGTAAGCCTTGGGGGTGCTTCTAAGATAAAACGTCAAAATTTTCAGTGTATCATGAGTCGCAATATCAAAGAATATTAGATAGCACAGAATTGTGTTACTTTCAACTCAAAAAGTGTGGATGTCCCACGAAGTTGTCAGTAATGAAAAAAGTATGATAATTTGCATAAGTCTTGGGGGTGCTTCTAAGATAAAACGGGAAATATTTCAGTGTATCATAAGTCAAAGAACAGTATCAAATAATATTAGATGACACAGAAATGTGTTACTCTCTATACAAAAAGTGTGAATGTCCCACGAAGGTGTCAGTAAGGAAAAAAAGGAACATGGTACGGATAACGTGAAGATAATCTAAGTCTACGGTACAGCAAATAACAGTAAAGTTAAACACGAGTCGTAATGACCCTGTATCAATAATAACAGTTCCTCTGGAGTGACTTAACCTAGTATTTATAGTCTTTAAGTAATCCACAAGATACTCGTTATTGACACCAAAGCAAAAAAAACGTGAGAGATGGATCCCCGAACACAAAAACTGGAATGCAAACGATAGGCAATTTGCCATTTCGTCCGATGAATCGAGCTTTTCATTGATTTCTAACACCAGTAGAGCATGCGTTTGGTGTACATCTCTTGAATCCTATGGTACCGACTGCTTGGATCCTACTCTCAAACATAGCGGGAGTGGAGGCTCTTTGTTTTGATGCTATGGGGTGCTATCTTTTCGCATTTCCAAGAGTTTTTCTTTAGCTCCACATGGAAAGTCTACAAATCAATTTCGGTAGACCACAAGCAACCATTCGTGGGGGCGTTATTCCTTAATGAGCGGCCATGTTTCGAAGACGATAACGATTCCTTGCATCGAACAGGATGTGTCAACATGTATTTGAAGAGCATTAGGATCAGTTACTGTATCTATCCAGTCCATCTCAATTGCCTCACCTCAACGTTATCTAGCCTCTGTTGAAAGTTTCGGAGAACTAGATTCGACCACGTCCTCGCCCCCGTTCGAACATCATTGGAGTAATCAAGCCAAATGAGTCATTGAATACAAAAATGGTATATGTCCCATTTCGATTTTTCGCATTTCGAAATTACACCACTAACTGAAACTCTGTGTTCAATCCATCATGTATTAAAGCGGTATTCGTCAATCATACAATTACAAGAAGAGAATAATATAACATATATAAAGTATAGCTATTTCTACCCACACTTGGGTGTATATAATTTGAAGTGGCACTCTAAATGAATTGGATAAGTTTATACATGAAACAATGTTCATTTTAAATGTTTGCACATATAGATTTTGCTTTTCAACAATGAGCATACGTACTACTTGTACGGATATATATTATATAAATACAGCTTTCAAGAACAATATATTTTTCAATACTCACGAACAATAAGTCAACCAGCAGTTCTGCAACGTAAACTTTGGGCCCCCTAAGCACAGGCGCTGGTTAGCGCTTGGAGCTGCTTACCTCGTAGCTCCCTTAACTCGCTAATCTATCAACTTTTTCTTTAATCAAGCTGCATGGTATTTATACCAAGCGCGTATGCCGGAATTGGCATATCTCAAGCAGCTTCTTTAATTTATTCACTCAAAAGTTCGATTCTTGTGAATCGAATCTTATGTATACCTTACACATATATCTTAAATTATCCCTTCGTGGCTTTATTAGCAGCACTAATAGTATAATTGTAGATGATAGATTGGTTTTCATTTATTGTATAAAAATTAACTGAAATTTTGAGATTTATACTGAAGTCTTTTGATACTATTTACTGTTTTCACCGGTGTATTTATCGGATCTTAAGGTCCCACTTCGACGCTAAAAGAAGGAATGGGAAGATACTCACCATACTTTTTATAAACATTTTGATTTGTCTGGTCTTCAATCAGCCATTATTTTTAATCATTTATTTAAATAAGTTTCTCATACATTTAACGTTTCAAAGAAAATTTCAGTAGATTACATAATTACTCTTGAGACATTAATATATTAAAGAAGACTATTAGCATATTTTTATTTTTTGTAATTTGTTTTTATCTAGTAGAAACTGTTACCACACAAGACAGGTATTTTCTGAATGAAATAGTAATAACTGCAAAATAATATATTAAGTGGTTATTAATAATTATAATTCAAGCTTGCGATGGACTCTGGAGGATGGCTGTGCTATCTGAAACAGTGTTAGCTTTGGTTTGCATACCGGCCAAGGCATAGATGTTTCTCTGCTGTTGCGATATAAGGAGCTGTTCATATTTAGGTATAAATCCCTATTAATGACATATTTTTTAGAAATTTTTTATCTTTCCCAATATATTAACCTATAAAACTCTGCATGTGGGCGAATGTCCAAGGGATAGTTACCCCCTGCAATGAAAAAAATATTCAATGGCAAAGAAAAAAAATTCAGCGTAATCGATAGTATGCTTTTTTTTTTGCAGAAAAATCTGCAATTTACTTATTTAATCAAATTGAAATAAACCATTTACATCACAAATTTTATTCGAGTAATCTGATAATTTTGTTAATAAATGTTAGCAGAGTGATTTGTTTTCTCTTTCTTCTAAATACTATTGTTAACTCAAATTTGATTGCTTTGATTGTGTCATATTGTCCTAAAAGTTTAAATTACTCATAAATGACATGATTAATGACAATTATTTTTAAGACATCATAGGTTTATATTTTATGTACTTATACATTCAGTTTATCTACATTTTGCTATTATAATTTAAAACATAATTTGGTGTCCCTTTTAAATTGCACATTTCTGCGGTTCACAATTTGCACACCCTTTTAGTTCCGCCCCTAAATGTTCTGTACCATTGTTAGCAAATGCCGAGCTTTTGCAACTACTTCTTGGCCTCCCTCGTATTTCTGTACAAACCCACTAATGTCTCAAATGTACTGCACTAGTTTAAATGATCAGCTTTCCAAAACTTGTTCAGAATAACATAAAGCATTATTAGACGAAACAGTTTGTCTGGCCATCAAAAATGGCCAGTCAAACAGTCATGACATGTCAAGGGTCGAAAGTAGAACACCGCCGCAGGTCTAGGGAAGTCTGAAATGAGGATCTTCGAAAGGGTTGCTTGTAGATATGTAATTAGTGAAATATTTAAACATAGATCAGAAGGAATTACCACTTTCAGATGGCTGCAACGTTTTACTGAGTCTTTGACCTTAATCTCGAAGTTGAATTTGCTTGCAGTATAATTAAAAATATACAGTCAGTTGCTCAAACTATTGAGGATAAATTGTTTCCATTTCGTTAGGCATGGAATGGTCGCTTCCGGACAAAATAATAGAATGGCAATAATTTAAAACTCCACGCATACGTAAGTTCGATGCGCACATAAGAATGACTTTTGACTCCATTCAGAAAATTCATGGGTATACTGACTGACCAATTTAACTGTTTAACTACCACAACTGAAACATAAATTCAGTAATAAGAATAACGTAAGAGATACTGACCATATGAACGTTAAGTAAAAAGACTTCATATATCTCACTGACTTTTTATATCTGACTTCTTATGTGGTCGACTACTTATTCTACTTATACACTGGTTATCAAAAATTAAGGAAAAGTTACAAAAATAGGGATAAGTTACGCGTAGAATTTAATGAAACTTATACACATTCTACAACACATAGGTAGGTATAAGATAGCATAAAAAGAAATCGCCAGACAATTATGGTGTTGTATAGGAAAAGTACCTTTAATATGGCGTATGATCCCCCCGAGAAGCAACACAGCACATACAGCGATGTGTGATGCTGTCAATTATGCGGTCTGTGAGTTCGGTAGGAAGTGAGAGCCATTGCTCTTGTAAAGCAGTTGAAAGCGTGACTAGGGTCCTAGGAGGAGAATTTAGAGCAGCTATACGTTGTCTTAAAGCGTCCCAAACATGCTCGATGTGATTCAGGTCCGGTGATCGAGCTGGCCACTCCATGCGCTGAATTGTTTCCTGCTCAAGATAAGTATCCACTATGCGAACCATGTGCGGTCTCGCGTAATCGTCCTGTAGCACGAAAGCATCACCTATTACCCCGGCATAAGGGCACACATAAGCATCAAGGATGTCATCTCTATAGGTGTGAGCATTCATATTTCCACGGGAAAAAACATGGAGGTCTGTGCGCCCACTCAAAGAGATACCACCTCAAACACAGACACTGCCTGATCCGTATGCATCTCTTTAACGGATGTGTGATGGATGAAAACGAGTTACAGGTTCTCCCCAAATTAAAATACGCCTACTATCAATTTGGAGGCTAAACCTGGACTCATCCGTAAAGAGATCAGCCCTCCATTGGTCACGCGTCCAGTGGACATGTTGACGTTCCCACTGCAAACGTTTCCGCTTATGGCGTGACGTGAGCGGGACGCAAATGACTGGTCGCCTCACGAAAAGACCACCCTTGTGAAGCCTTCAACGTACGGTTGACGTTGATACCAACCTTCCGGAGCTTGCAGCTAGGGAGGATCTGAGTTCAGAGAGTTGCGTTTCTATTCCTTCGTGCGCATAATGACAAATATCGGTCATCGGCACTCGTCGTAGCATATGGCTGACCTTGGTTGAACCTCCTGGATGCCGAATCCGGGGTTAGAAATTGTTTCCAAAGTCTATGAACCCCAGACGGACTTGCATTTAGCCATCTGGCCACTTCTGTCTGACTTTGTCCTGCCTCTAGTCTCCCAATGGCTCGCTATCGCAGTTCTTCGGTCAAATGATGTCTGGAGGTCATTGTTACAATTTGGCTATGTCAGATGTCTAATCTCAGCCTAGCAGCGACAATTGCCGCCTTGCTCTGAAACATGCACTTTTATGCTCCTCGCAAATGACGTATTTTGATTGGAGCGCCACTATTTTTCATAATGTAGTAATGTTCAGCAACTTTTACTTAACAACATATTCAAATATTAAACAGATTGGCCTAGTTTTGAACATGTTATCCCTCGTTTTGTGATTTTTCCTTAATTTTTTATAATTATCCAAACTTTCAGAAATCCAGTCATTTTTTTAGTTCCAAAAGGTTCCAAGAGACCCTCTCCAACGGGAAAAAATCTTTGCATCATAGGATGAAACTGGTTGGCAAAAAGTTGGACATAGTCCTTCCCAGTGTATCTCACTTTTAGGTTTACAATGCGACTTGCTGAAAATCATGAGATAGCAGCCCAAAACATGTCAGATCCGACTCCACGATTGATAGTTTGCACCAGACAAACAGAATCATATATTTGGTTGTTTTCCAGTAGTGGGCACGTCCTCTTATGGGGAAAAATGGGACTGACGATTATTCTGACCATACGACATTAATTTACATATCCCTTGATCAGGATTTGTGCTCGTGGCACTATCGTGGACAATGTTTTGCATTCACATCTGTTACAAGTGGCTTGGGAATTGTTACTCATCCGTAAATGTTTTGATTGTCAAGTACCCTCCTACTTGTAATGGCTGATACAGAAACCTGTAGATGCAGATCGAGCTCTATGGTCAATTTGGTTGCAGTTGTTTTATAAGTCGCAATCCGCTTCAATACTCGTCCTTCTCTTTCACTCAGCTCTCCCTTTCTTCCACTATTCTGTTTCGCAGACGAATTCTGTTTATCTGTGCATTCTGTATGCTGTGATGTCATTTGATGCCATAGCTCTAGAAACACCCCAAACCCAGATGGTTGCCGTAAGAGATATTCCATTTGACGCGCGCCAACAATTTGCCCTCTTTGCAAGTTCTGCAGGGTTTAACAACTTACGTTATTCCCCCAAAACCCCGATGCCCATAACCTCATTACTGCTACCTGGCGGTAGAATAATATATATACTATATTCTATGGAAAATACCGGGGGCCATACTTGTGTTTTAAGGAATACGAAACACTTTCCTGAACACCACTGATATTTATAGGTGTTTCCATTATTTTGATAATCACCTGTATACATATACATAAAGTATTTGGTTATCTGTTATTTATTTGACATTGTTAAAAGTTTATAAAATTACGGATACAATGCTATCTCTAGAGAAAAACTGCTTATTACCACAATTTCACTGCTATTGAAAACAATGTGTCATCAAGAAACTCGCTACAAAACTATTTTTTTAAAGGAAAGTTATTGTTAAATAATATGAAGTGAATTTAATAATGAAATATCGGTAAACTGGCGTATAAATCGACAATATCAAGTATTATCTCGTTATTATCATTTCGAAGAGTGTATGAATACGCTTGGGACCAGAAATGAAACTTGTATTATTCTCTCGATAGAAAACATCTGTTTAAAGAAATGAGTCATAAAAAAACCTTTTTATTTTAACAGCCTTAATGTTTTCATTTTGAGAGAAAACAGTAGCAGCGGTTTAATAATAAATAAAATAGGAAATAGGATAGTCGAAAGCTCTAATGAGAGAGACTTAGGATCTTCGCGTTATCAGTGAAAGGGAGCAAAGACTTCTAAATGTGTCGCTGGAGTCTCATACCAAAATATCACAGTTATTAAGGAGATGAAACCCTCATTACTACGAGCAAAATATATACGATATTGTTTCGAGGGATTTTAACACAAAATGTAATGCGGATAAGATACATTCAGTCTACAAGCAGGGAAACTTCTCTTTGAAATTCCAGTTGTGTACTCCAAAATACAATAAATGTGAGTGAAAAACTATACTTACTTTTAAATAAATATGAATTGTTTTTCTTTCGTTTATGCATATTTAGCATTATATATGAAAGCTATATAACTTTTAAAACTCAGAAAATATCCTTAATATCAGTTAAACAATCTTTAAAGGGACAGTGGACCTTCAAACCTAACTTTTTTTGTTTTCAATGGATTTGCTTGAAATTTGAATATGTGATTAGTACCATAGATATGTAAAAGTGGTTAAAATTTAGAGATGAAATATTTATAATTTATGAATTATGAATTATTAATTATATCAAAAATTGGCCTCATTAAAAATGTTCCATGCGCATTTCTTTTGCATATAATATGGTCATTTTTATTGACAGGATACCTTCTAGAACTAGCAATGAAACTTATTGCTTATTTTAAGCATTCATTAAAGATGTAAAGAGAAAAAAATAATAATAGTGAAAACACACTCTTTACTACACAAAATACCTATAAATCATCTTTTCGAGTACAAAATTTAGGAATTTTGAGCTACGAAGCATCATTTTTTTCAATAAGATTTATTTGATATACTGTTAAGTATATTAAACTTAAATTTCAGAGCAATATGATCATTAGAAATGCGCCTGGAGCAGTTTGAATATTCGTATGACACGAAAATTTTTAATTTGAGAAAAACACGTTTAAAGTTATTGCTATTAGTAACCACATAATATCTAAATTAAATACAAATGCCTATGACTAGCAAAGTAATCGCAGAAATTAAAAATTCTTTTTGCGACACATTCCTAATCGTCCGTAGTTTCACAATTCAATAAAATAAAAATATCGAATTTTTGGACAAATTTCACAATTTTGAAAGTCCACTGTCCCCTTAATAGAATATTCTTTATTTGAACTTTCTATATGTTTCTTGAAAAATGGGGGAATACAATCTTAAAATTAAAATCTTCATTTGCTTCCCCGCTTAATATATGTTTGTCATTTTAACGTAGGATTACGTTCCTCCATAACGGTCCTCCGGAAAGTAAAATTTCAGACGCTAAAACCGTCCGTCCGTACCTCGCGAGTTATAATTTTGGCAGAGTGACAAACCCAGTCTGTATCGCTTGGACAAGTAGTGAACAGTTAAACAGAAAAATACCAAAATGCGTCAAAATTTTGACATACATATATGTATATATATAAATACACACACACACACACACACACACACACATATATATATATATATATATATATATATATATTACACATACATATATATATATACATACAAAACCGGTAAGTAATGATAAATAATCCTACGTTGAAAACCCGTGGTAGCTTCATTAGAAGAGACTTCCTGATTTTTTTTAATATTTAGTTTACAATGAATGGAATTTGAGTAACTATAGTTCTTTACGTTGACAGACTTTTTTTAGTACATAGTTATCTGGTTCTAATATTATAAAAAACCCTGACATACGGGCATTACAGGTTGTTGGAAAGAATGTGAAAGAACAGGCTCGTGTTAAAATACAAATGTTCAAGGTGAAAAAGATTAAAATAAAGGGAGAAAATAAAAATGTATATAAATGCATTAAAATCTATACAACATACAGTGTCGTTTACCTTGAAACTAAGTAAGGGGGTTAGTTCCTTCTGTAGATTACTGGCTTTCACATCAGGAGTCCCTATTACTTGACTGTCTTTGATAGCAAATTTGTCGAAATAGTTTTAATAAATATATTTATATGTTTCTGTGAACCATAATACGCTAAAAATATTTATTTATTACAGAACATATTTCAGTGAAAATTTAAAAACAAACAGGTACACATTGTCAATGGTAATTTGTAACACTCTAAATTATTTTTGTGTCTCTATTCGTCAGAAGCAGAATTACAGAATACTCAATTAGGACTTTTTTGTGCATAAGATAAACTCGTGAGATATACCTCTATTATACAATTATGTAGAAAGAAATTATGGCTAATACATCACTTTTAAAGATTTCCAACGATATTTGTTTTTCGACCGTTATGTGGGAAAATTTTTTTATGCATAAAGCAAACGCTAAAACTATTTTATGACTTAGCTATAAAACTAGTAAGGGAATCATAATATAATTTTGCTTGCACACATTGCATAGTATATTAAGGGATGCATAAAACGATTGGGGGCAAAAGTCTCTGTTCAAACATATGTTTATTATTTCTAATGATAAATTTTCCTCGTTTATAAATAGATATATTTTATACAAGTTTTTAATGTATTTATCTGTTAGTCAGTTTTATCGCAACAAAGGTCGTTTTGTTACATTTTCTTTTAGCCATATTTCTACATCTACACGGGAATAAATAAATATAATGTAACAAGCATTATTTTTGCTTATGCTTTTGATAAATTTTGAAGTATATTATAATTATTTATTATTTTTATACCAATGCTAATACATCCCGTTTAACGGTTTTAGACGATATTTTTTTTCGACCATTATGTGGAAAAATATCTTTTCCAATCCTAATACATTGGCAAATTCCCGCATACCATTTACAACCTTGGAATATTTTTTGTTTTATATCACTAATATAGCAAGATAAATTAGGTGAAATTATCCGAGGAGTACTTAGTAATGTTGGTAACCAAGTAATTAGTTACCTAATGAAATAATCTTTATGAAAACTAATAGGTGAATATTGTGTTATACATAAATAAAATGCTTCAAAAATAAGGATATACGACTAAATAATATATTTTTGATTTTGTTTGTTAATCACATTCCCCACACTTAATTTCTTTAAAAATACAAATTTAAAAAGTTGATTCTGAGATTAGTAGATTTATTATTTTAAACTTTTTCATATCATAAAAAATCGGGGAAGTTATTCACATTTCATACTATCCCCTAATAAACATTTGTTTCTATTTTTCAAAACAATACCTATCATTAACAAAACTGCATTGCGTGTTGTAAAGATTTGCATATATTGATATGTAATTGAAATGAAGAAGTTACATTTACTGCAGTTGTAGTTTATACTTCCCGTTGCTTCAAATATATATATATATATATATATATATATACTAGTTGAAAACCCGCAATTCGCTACGAAGTATATTCAAATTAAATACATTGGTCAATGTATGCAATTAATACCAAATATATATATATATATATATATATATAATAAATACGACGATCAATGTATACAATTGATGTAAAAAAATATATTCATAAAAAAAATCGTAAGAAATATTTTAATAGACAAAATAATGTAGAAGGAAATATTTAAATTAAATCTAATAGAACATACTAGAGAATATAGTACAGTTAATATAGTACAGTTTGAGAAACATATCTTTTACTGTATTTTAATATTTTTTTGGATAATGTCCAATCGTCTGCCGCATTAGCAAGAAAAAAAAATATTTTTTTTGTCTGTTTCGTTGTTGTGGACGTGACGATAAATTAATTTAAAGTACCAGAAAAAGAAATCACTTGATCAGCATTTAAGAAATTAAATTCTAAAAATTAATCTTTACAAATTCACCAAAATACATAAAATGCGGGTAAAGATTCGAAAAAGATTTCATTTTAAAGGAATTTTTATGATCTTTCTCGTGATATAAATTTTGTAACCCTCAGATTATTATTTTAAATGCAAACTTATAAAAAGTTACTAAACCAGCTTAGAAACTTAATTTTAAAAAATCTAAGAAGAATTTTTCAAAAATCTTTCTTAGTGCACACCTACACTATAAGATGAATCGCCATGCAAAATTTCAGCCATTTAGGTCCAGCGGTTTGGTCTGTGTGTTATGTGTCAGTCAGTATCGGAACTGTTTTAAATATATAGATTACGGACATTTTTGTGTGTGTAATGTGCTATATTTTACAATAAATAATTTATTTTTTTATCATAAGTTATTATTAGTATGTCTTTATTAATAGTCAATCATTCTTGGAAATATATATATATATATATATTTTTGCAGCTCTTTGTGAATATCTTATTGCCATATATTTTTATAGCCCTATATTTCATTGTACAGCATTTCCACGGCTTGTTTTTCAAACTTCTCACATAAAAGCTTGAAGCATTAAAACTTATGGTAAATAACTCCGTCCATTATTTCAAACCATAAATCTAGACAGGAATAAAACACGCCTCTAGAATTATTTCTGTTTTAAAAAATTAGAACTGGAGAAAAGAATTCTGTAAGTTTGAGGAATATTTTTTAATAAAATAATGGTCTTAAAGCTTACGATACTTGTATTTGTCATTCCCTTTTGATATGAAATTTGAAATGGTAACCGAATTTCAAAGACATAATATTTCAAAGATTTTCAAGTAAAAAGGGTTGAGTTCTTTCATTCTTTTTAAGGAAAAATCCTATGGTAACTGACTTCTTCAAAAATGAAAAAAAAAATTAAAACGAGATGTTTCATGTCAATTATAGAAAATTTTTCATTTTTTTTACATTTCGTTCTTTTATTTAGAAATTAAGAAAAAAAGGTGCGGTTACAATTTTCCACCAACTTTTTCCCAACAAAAGCTTCTTTTTCTAACTTTACTCTCAAAACGTAATAGAATGTCTAAAAAGTCTTCAGTAAAAAAAATGTGTTGAGCATAATATCTGGGACTCTAAATATAATATCTATACCAGCATTTCTTATATTTCCTGAATATTCGTATTTGTGAAACGAAAATTTTTTTACGATAGCAGAAAAAAATTTAGATTTGTGAATATTTAATTTTTTCAGTGCTTAAAATTGCTGATGTTTCTGAATAACAAATATGAAATCCTCATTTCAAATTCTAACAAAATATTCATTTTGGCACATAAATTTTTAACGATGCGATACTCTCTACTTCCTAATCATTGTCTGTACATTACCTGTAATCAAAGAAAAATTCATCAAATATGACACTGTCATTTGATTTTGTTCTGGAGTAATAACATAAGAACCTTCGAATGTGTTTTTTCTACCATGGTTTTTTAAGGGGATGGTGGACATTACAAAGGGATTTTCGAAATTTTTATCTCAGATATATAAGTTTTGCATATACACTCATGAACAAAAAAATTAGCGCACCAAGAAATAATTGCGGGATCGTAACGAAACTTGCAATGAAGGTACATGTCGGGGATATATGCAAATGATTAGAAATGCAGCGTGATTGCGCATTACGTATAGCCGGTAGATGGCGTTGAACATCGTACTCTGTGGAGTATAAAACAGGTAACCAAAGCTTGTTTGAGTGTGCTGAATCATTTACAAAGGAAGAGCTGAGATAGACATGCCATTACGCCGTGTTCGAAGACAATATAAGCAGTTGTCGCAGTTTGAGAGGGAGAGAATCGTCGGGATGATGGAAGCTGGGTGGTCAGCTAGGCGAGTAGCTCGTCAATTAGGCCGCTCTGATTGTGTTGTGAGGAGGTGTTGGGACCAGTGGACCCGAAAGATGTCATGTAGACGTAGACCAGGCTCAGGACGCCCTCGACAGACCAGTCGTCGAGAAGACCGCCACATCGTAAGAAATGCACGCGTACAGCCAACTGCTTCATCGGCCGCCATCCAGGCACAGGTAGCACCTTCACTAGGGGCCTCTGTGTCTTCTCGAACCATACGAAGGCGCCTGGCTCAAGGACAGTTGGTATCGCGGCGCCCATCACGTGTGCTGCCCTTGACGCCCACCCATCGACGCCTCCGTTTGGAGTTTTGCCGCGCACGAGGAAACTGGACTGCAGCGGAATGGAACCAGGTCGTCTTTAGCGAGGAATCCAGATTCAATCTCGGCAGTGATGACAATCGTGTTCGTGTGTGGAGAGCCCGTGGTGAACGCTTCAATTCTGTCTTTGCTGTACAGCGACACATCGCTCCCACAGCTGGTGTGATGGTATGGGGTGCCATTGCTTAAAATACACGGTCACTCCTAGTATTGTTCCGTGGCACCATGACAGCCCAGCGGTATGTTCATGAAATCCTGCAACCACATGTGTTGCCACTCATGCAACGGCTCCCAGGAGCCATTTTTCAACAAGACAATGCTCGTCCTCTTACGGCAAGGGTGTCACAAGACTGTCTCCGCACTGTTACTACCCTTCCTTGGCCTGCCCGATCCCCAGATTTGTCTCCAATCGAGCATATCTGGGATCATTTGGGACGACGAGTTGGGCATCCCACGAGTTTGAACGAACTAGAGGCAAGGTTGCAGCAAATATGGAACGAAATGTCTCAAGACATCATACAGAACTTGTATGACTCAATGCCCGATCGTATCGCATCGCGCATTCGCGCTAGAGGGGGTCCAACGGAGTGTTAACTCCTCCGTTCTTTTGCTTTTTTCTCTGAAATAAATTATCCTTTTTCTTTGATTTTCTTATCATTTACTTATATCAAAGTATTACGTATGTAAAATTTCGTTTCATTTTGACGACTCCTTCTTGGTGCGCTAATTTTTTTGTCCATGAGTGTATATTCATTAAAGTATAACTTTATCAAACACCTTATAAAATTTTATAAATACTTTAAATATTTTGATTTTGAAAATTGAATTTATTTTTTTAAATGCTCCTTCCTATCCAATTTTTAACTTCTCCCCCTTAATTTTATATTAATGTTGCTTAAAAATACATTTTTAACAGAGTCATGTACTCCTTTGTGCTGTTGTTGAATAGTTAATTTTTAGGAAATATTTTTATACTTGTACTAAGAATTTTAATGTACTAATCTTAATGATGTCGAAAACTGAAACGGATACATAACTTTATTTTAATGTATTACAGGAATCTTTCTTATGAAGTTTATAAAATTTCGTCAAAAATTATGACGGAAGGAGCATTTAAAAGACTTGCAAATCTGGAAATGACTCATATAGAGAAACAGCCATTTAAAATATGTTTTTTCATTTTACTCCAAGTTTTCATTTTACTTTTTATTACATACTTTAAATGCATTTTATTCCAATATTTACATATTTTTAAAATATTAATACACCAAAAAAAATTTCCAATTTTTTTCGATTTTTAGAAATTTGAATGTCCACCATCCCCTTAACAAAACTTAATATTTTTGCCAATAATTTAATATTTCTATTGCCTTTATCTGAAATGTATTAGGGAATTTTAATAATTGATAGTGCATGCGTTTCAGATAGAATCGTAACAGAGATTAAAAATAATTATGACGAAATTATAAAAATTCATTTGAAACTGAGTGTACCTTTATAACAACCATTATTTTTTATCCAAAAATTAAAATGTGCTGAATTCAGCTATAATTATTCTAAAATAACCGAAAAGTGCTATAATCATTCTTCAAGTCCCTGCTGACAAGTTATAACACTCACAAAATGTTGCTGAAATTTTATTTGTGTATACGCAAAAATCATCGCTTAATGGTTGCCCGGGGAGTTCGCGTTAAATCACTTAAGTTCATCCTCTGCGCAATCTAATTTCCACTGTTAGACCACTTGGCGTTTAGGATAAGTAAAAACACTTTATCTATACTTATCTTTACCCAAAGTTAATTCATGGCTCAACAAATGAAGGATGAATTCCGGATGAGGGTAAACTTTGTTTATGGGATAAGGAATGCAATATTGAACTAGTACAGTCACAAGCCCGTAAAATATAGGGTGGTCATAAAAAAATTTGCAGATGTATGGACCTTTAGCGGCCATTCCGTTCAACCGATCGATAGGAGATTTCAGATATAGTTATTCAGAGGTATGAGCTCGGGATTCTGTAAACGACAACAAATTGGTGCTCACGGTTACGGTTATAGGTACAGAAACACGAAATTTTCGAATGGCAATGCCCACTTTTTCTCGTCTCAAACTGCTCTGTGCATGCGAAAACCCTAAACAGCGTTGGAACGGTACGTGT
The DNA here is from genome assembly GCA_907164885.2 of Dolomedes plantarius. Classification (NCBI taxonomy): domain Eukaryota; kingdom Metazoa; phylum Arthropoda; class Arachnida; order Araneae; family Dolomedidae; genus Dolomedes; species Dolomedes plantarius. The sequence continues at coordinate 196,380,021 of OU015492.1, read as the reverse complement.
ATCACACAAAAACGGTCGCGTTATGCAGGCACTAAAAACAGCTCTGCGAACGGCCAACGAAAACACGATGATGGCACCCATGTGGAAAATGTGTAATCCAAATAAAAGATATCTTTTGTCCTATCTGTGTTGCCATCAGTGATTGGTATCTTGCCTCTGTCATATGCAAATTTCCTCCGTGTGCCCCGATCGTGTTTTTGTTGGCCGTACGCAGAGCTGCTTTTTGTGCGTGCATGCCGCGTCCGTTTTATGTGATACACGGACTGTTCCAACGCTATTTAGGGTTTTCGCATGCCCTGAGCATTTTGCGAAGTGAAAAAGTGGGCGTTGCCATTCGAAAATTTTGAGTTTCTGTACCTATAACCATAACCGTGAGCTCCATTTTGTTGCCGTTCACAAATTATCGAACTCATACCTCTGAATATCTATATCTGAAATCTCATCTCGATCGATTGAACGGAACGGCCGCTAGAGGTTCATATATCGGCAAAGTTTTTATTTATGATCACCCTGTAGTTACACATGTGACTGACCTAAAAAAATCAACAAGAAAGGAAGAAATTCTCACATTTCCCATTTTATAGTCTCATAGGATAAGCATGCTAATGATATAGGAGTAACTTGCTCCGGGAATAAAAATTTTTGATTCATTAGAAGTTTCCACGTTACGTCAAAAACTATTGATCTCAAGTTTTAAAAAGTTGAGGAATGAAGAAGGCTGTTGAGCCCAATAAAAGACCGGGAAAATTATTCTTGAAGTTTTAAGAATAATTTTTAGGGAGAAAAGTATTGGTTGCATAATTAATGGCACAATTCGGAAAATTAATCGTTCATTGTGTCATTTCAAAATTAGCTTGAAGCTCCTTAATTCTTATATATTGTGGCTATTTACGCTTTCCATTTTGAATGAGATTCTGTGTAAGGATTTCTAAGTAAATAATCTATATATATAAAACAGTTCCGTAACTGACTCACTCATTGACCGACTGACATACAACGCACAGACCAAACCGCTGGACCTAAAGGGCTGAAATTTTGCATGGCGATTCTTCTAATAGTGTAGGGGTGCACTAAGAAAGATTTTTCAAAAATTCTTCTTAGATTTTTTTAAATTAAATTTTTAAACTGTCTTTTAAACTTTTTTTAAGTTTGAATTTAAAATAATAATTTGAGGGTTATAAAATTTATATCATAAGAAAGATCATAAAAATTCCTTTAAAATGAAATCTTTTTTGAATCTTTACCTCCATTTTCTGATTTTTGGTGAATTTTTAAAGATTAATTTTTAGAATTTAATTTATTAAATGCTGATTACGTGATTTCTTTTTCTGCTACTTTAAATAAATTTATCGTCACGTGCATAACAACTAAATAGACAAAAAAATATTTTTTTTCTTGCTAATGCGGCAGACGATTGGACATTATTTTGTCTATAAAAATATCCCTTACGACTTTTTTATAAATATATATATTTTTTTCTACATCAATTCTATATATTGATCATCGTATTTATTATAAATATATATATATATTTATTTATTTTGGCATTAATTGCATACATTGACCTTTGCATTTAATTTGAATGTACTCCGTAGCGAAGTGCGGGTTTTCAGCTAGTATATTATATTAGCACAAAAAAGTTATTTGTTTAGACGTTACATACACATAAATACATGTGTAATACCTTTATATGTTACAAAAACTAGTATTGTTGAAACACTATCTTTATTTCATTAAATACATATCCTAAGATTTTATCTTTAACTTACATTAAGAAAAAGAATATGAACTATATTAGCTCTAAATCTGGAAAATGATAGTCTTAAAATATTTTTAATCGGCATACTATTATCCCTTATGAATCTTCCGATTCCACTATAGTATAGCTTCCTTAAACTATGGAGGAATTGGATTCCTTAGTATGTGGTAGTGGAGGTAGATACAGTGAAGAAAATGCTTAATTATTCTATACTTTAAGCTAGAGTGTATTCAATTAAGAATTCCTCCGGCCCACACAATAATGAAAACTATTTTCCTAACCGTAAAGCACATTCCACACATTCTTGTACCTGAATCGTCTAAACAAATATAAGATAATATACGGCCTATATATATTTGAATACTCTTAAATATTACGACTTGCCGATATTTTGACAAATTGCATCTCATTTACCCTTTTACATCCTCTGAAAGGGACGGGAAGGCTTACAAAACTCACCGATATACATACATTTGTAAATATTCCAAGGTTTGATGAAATTCAGATATATACAAAAGGTTCTTTACTTGTAAAAAAGTTCTCGCTCAGAGAAAAAGAAAAATGATCAGGATTCAACCTCGTAATTTTTCATAGCTTAAACTTCCTGTGTTGATTTAGTTTTCGGCAGATGAACATTAGGTATATGTAAGTACCAAGTGAGGAGTAATTAACATCAAATGCTAATAAATTGCGCTGGTTAAACTGAGAAATATTATTCTATATTTGTAACTTTGAGGTATTTTTTAAGAAATTTAGTTTAAATGAAATAAATGTTCTATATATCATTTCCAAATTGAAAGGATTTCTTTCATTACTACTTGGACGATGGGAATTCAACTACAGCAAAAGATATAATAATAACAGCAATATATCCCCGCTGGGAATTCAAAATTCATCGAAGGAAATTCTTTACTTAAATGATATACATTAGACTTGCCCCATAGGGACCCTCAATTTCACAGTTTTCGGCAACATAATAAGAAACATGAAATGTTCCAATAGTTCTCTTGTAAGAATAATGTCTTTTTCTATTAATAGATCTCAAAAAAGGTAAAAAAAATCAATTGCAGCGACCTTTTTGACCAATGGGTTGGCTTGAGGAGAGAATAAAAGTGAATTCCCATCAAAAGAAGGCGATTTTTTTCAATGATTTATACCCGCTAATGTTAAGTTGTATAATTCACAGAAAACTGATAATGCGGTAAATAAATATTACATAAATCTGAGGATGGTTTATGCTCTGCGCAGTATAGGCAAAGGTCATACATCAGAGAAGATATTTTGTGGCATTATGAACCTACCGCCTCCACCTACAAAAATTTCACCTTATATTGACCTTTTATCTTCTGCAGCAGAAAATGTTTGTAAAGACGAAATGAAAAAAGCTGCTGAAGAATGTATTGCCATCAACAACAGCCAAGATTTGTTTGTCGCATTTGATGGTACATGGCAGAAACGTGGCCATATTTTACTCAATGGTGTAGTGACTGCAACCAGTGTCGACACTGGGAAATTTATAGATATTTCTCTTATGTCCAAATTCTGCAAATGCCCCCAAAGTAATATAAACTTGCATACTGATGCATGCATTGCCAATTACAATGAAGTCAGTGGAGGTATGGAAATCGCTGGTGTGAAATAAATTCTCAGTAGGACGGAATCTTTCAATAATGCAAGGTATGTAAGATACCTTGGGGATGGGGATTCTAAAGCTTTGAATAGTGTTGTGTCGTCAAAAGTATATGGTGATACAAATATAGAAAAACTGGAATGTATAGGCCATATACAAAAAAGAATGGGTGGTCGACTTCTTGAACTTTAAAAGAAATATGTCGGTAAAAACTTAGTGATGGAAAATAATTAGGTGGTAAAAATAGATTAACCGACAGCATAATTCTGAAAATTCAAAAGTATTATGGCTTGGCAATTAGACGAAATGTTGGCTCTTTGCAAAATATGCAGCAGGCTGTATGGGCAGAGTACTTTCATTTACTATCCAGCAATGAAAATCCGAATCATGGGCTCTGTCCAGTTGGAATGGATAGTTGGTGTAAATTCCAACGTGCAAAAGCCAGCGGAGATGTGTATGACCACAATCGACATACACATATTGCCTTGCATATTATGGAAGCCATAAAACCCATTTTCAGAGCATTGTCCCATACAGAATTGTTGACAAAATGTTTACATGGGAAAACCCAGAATCCTAATGAGTCTGTAAATAATGTCATCTGGACCTGTGTACCAAAAACTGTGTTTGTATCTTTAAAGACACTTAAATTTGGTGTGTATGATGCTGTTTCTTGCTTTAATGCAGGAAATATAGTTAAATGCAAAACTTTGGTGAAGTTAGGGATCAATCCAGGTGTCAATTGCATCAAAATACTCAAACAACTGGACAAGGATCGTGAGATAGATCGAGAGAGAAATCTCTCTGAATACTGTAAAAAAGCTAGGCAAACTCAAAAAATTGCCAAACTCAAACTGGAAGACTCATTCCATGAATCTGAAATAGACAATCCATCATATAAATCAGGATTTTATTAAATTTGTGTAGTGATGCTTTTTAAATAAGGATGCAATTTTAAACTTTAAATCTGTTTTTCTCAAAAAGATGGATTTTGCAGGTTCGTGTTCCTTTTTCTCAATACTTAAGTAATATAATGACTTCAAATTTTTATCATGAGTTTATATCATAATACTGATCATTTTAACACAGGGGTTTAAATATTTATGTAATACATATTATTTTATAAGAGAAAAATGCCTTGAAAAAAGGGTTTAAAAAGTGATCCGCAGTAAAAAAAGTTAAATAAATTTATAATTAATACTTAGAAACAAAATGAGCTGTTAAAATGTACAAAATATATCCTTCTATCAACCACGAAAATTTCACATTCCTATCTCAGATAGTTTCTGAAAAAACGGTATATAAAAATGGTAAATTTAATATGGCGGAGATAATACTTCCCCGGTCCCCTAAGGTAAGAAATTGGCCCTTCCTTCCTTCAAACGTATCCTTCCCGAAGAAATCGAAACAAGGAATTAATGGCCATTTGATATAAGATCCATACCATGGAGGTTCCTGGAAATCAGCAATAAGGCGATTCAGCTGTCATACAAAAGGCTTGGAAAAGACGTTATACAAATGCTTTGTAAAGAACTGATGAGCTTCTCGACGCATTCCCATTTCATTTTTCACTCGGTCGGCAAAGGCGTCGAATCAGTGATCTGAACGTCCCTGGTTCGATGCTCCTCGCTGCAAATCCACTGACGTGTTCACTAATGGTGGCCGGGGCACGTAATATTGGTCGTGCCTACAATGCCCTCCAAGTTCTCAAATTTACCTCTGGAGGTGCGGGGTCAAGTGTTCCGGTCTCGTCACTTGGTTCAAAATTACGGGACCGATGGTCTTCGAGGTCAAGTCAGACTTCGGTCCTAGTGGTGCCTCGCCTTAAACTGAACCTGCTTACTACCCTTCGCCAAGGACCTAGGATTTGAAGACCTAGGTCCTTTGGACTTGGTGTAGGCTTTCCTACTTCAAGGGGATTGGAAACAACAGCAACTTAAAACGGAACATTGGATATAGGTCATCTTTGGAGTCAATAATGCCACATTTAATTGACAATTTTGGAAATGAACCGTTATTAATGAATATTATTTTAGTCCATTGTGATTTTTTTTCTGGAACTTTCTTCTTAATCATATACTAACACGTTCATTAAGAAGAAACATTGGACTGATATTTTTTGGAAAACACCTCGCTAAATACATATTAATTCCAGTTTTAATTCCAAAAACTTAATACTATGTCTTGATATTTTTTGGAAAAAAAATATTAAGTTACTAGACTGTTATTAACCTTACAATGGTTTGAATTTTATGACAGTAAAGTTTGAAATTAAAATAAATATGAAAAGAAATTCTTGCAGCTATTTTTGGAATGGGAATCCAAGACTAAAGAAAGTCATTTTGTTTTGAATTTTAAAAAAATATGTGACTTTACTTTTTAGAATCTTTTTGCTGCTTCAGTTAATCTTCAGCCTTTTCAGAATAAGTTTTCTAATTCCAGCAACACTGTACTTATAAAAATCATGATTTTAATTATCTTCCTTGGTCGTATTTCTACCAGGTTTAGCTGTTACATTCTTCGTTAATATCTCTTTTTTTCATTTTCTTTAGTTTATGTGTCATTTTCTTATTTTTCAAGTCCACCCCACTTTTTTATAAGTTAGCTTTATGTTCCTCTTTTATGTGTGTTCTAGCTAATATTTCTACCTACATTATATAAAGATTTGGGAAATTGATAGAAAGATGCCGTCAGTTTGAGTGCTAAAATTTTACACATAATTTTACTTTTAATTTTAGGATACTGCAATAAAAGGTTGATCTTGCAACATAAATAATTTTTAGGTCACAACATAGATTCTCACATCTTCATTAAAGTAGTATATTTAATTCGTCTGATGACGACTTTTAAATATGAGAACTAGATGACTGAAAATATTATCGAGAATATTCGAGACCTATTCCGAGTCACTATCCCGAGTTGTTAGGGTTATAACCCTCTCTCTTCGAGAGATGAAAAAAAGATTAAGGATTCAAACAATCAATGCAATATTAGAAAGTTATGTTACTTTCCAACATACTGATCTCAAAGAATAAATCATAGTTGCACTATACTGGTGGTATGTGCAACTATTGTATACTATACTATTGTATACTCGCAACTAGTGTATACTATTGTATTTGTTGTTGCTGTTGTTGTTTCTAATGCCCCCTAGAGAGAAGTATTCCAGACCAGGTCCATATAAGCTATCGGGCTGAAAAATGCGGTTCCAGTGTACATTGGCACCACAAGGATCGGAGTCTGATTTTTCGAGGTGCCACACACATCAGTTTTGACCCATAACCCCCAGGGGTGACATCTAGGGGATCATACCCTCTCCCACCCTCTCTGACCTCATAAAGGGACTTTCCGGTCTGCGAGTTTAACGTGCCTATATCCGGCCTAGACAAGGAGGTGTGTTGATAGCGCTTGTCGGGATTCGATCCGAGCACACTCAGCACCTAAAAGCCGACGTGTTACCATTAGGCTACCTCGGGTCCTGCTAATGTATTTATTAAGCAGGGATTCTCAACCTTTTTATGTGTATCCCCCCCCTCCCGCTTGGATGACTTTCAGATCCTACGCCCCCTATAGGTCTAAAAAGCGTAACAAACTCTGGTAAAATAAGTTCTACACATATTTTGTCCTAACTATCCTCCGCTCCCCTGAATATTACTCACATCTCTCTAGGGGATCGTGCCCCCTATATCCTATATTGGGAACCATTATCACACAGAAGAAGTATATTGTTAATAAAGAGTACTGGATATTAAATATATGGTAACATAAAACGACTAAATTCGGGGCAAATTTAAGTTTATTTTACGGTTAAATCAAAAATAGTCGTGGACTTTGCTTCTCCTATAATCGCTAAGTTTTAATTCTGATTCCAAATTCACTGCTACATTACTGTAGGAGCAGTTTGTTCTGATGTCTACATTAAGTGAGTCTGTTAAGTTTGGTGGCATAATATGGCACAAAGTGGCATCTCCTCAAAAAGAACATTTTTAAAATTAGAAATACTCACTACAATTAAAATGTTTTATTGCTTTTCATTAAATTATCCCCAAAGAAATAATTTCTGATAATTGTACTATTTGTATAATGAACCACATATTTTAAATAATTTTAAAATACCAATGAATTAATGGTGAGATACCATAAGAATGATAGACGTTGCTTTCCCATTTTATGGTTTACGGTTTCTTTTCCGTTTAGAATATTCTGCTAATTTTCTTAATATCCTTCACTCGTCCTTGGTTTCCGTTGCAAACGTCCTTTATAAATGTACCATGTTCTCTTTTTAACTTACAGCCTTCTCGATCACTTTCTTAGACTTCAGCAACTCATCCATCAACTCTGTGATGGGGCAATAGACTTCCAGCTTTTGAAGTGGCTGTGCTATTTTCCCTAAGCTAAATAAAGTTTCATTTGTGTACTAAATGAATTATTCCAAAGAATGTGTAATTTGTAACAGCTAAAAGACATTTAATTTATTATTTTATTCCATATTAATAACTGTCATAAGCAATGTTGAAAACTGAAGCCAGTGAAATTTTTCTATTGAGAAAGAAAAGGGTAAAATATTTACCATGGAGAAGGGACGCTTGCGGTCAATTTGCCCATATATATATATACACTGCTCAAAACAATTAAGGGAGCACATGGTTTTAACGAAATTACGCAAATACTTACACCGATAAGTAACATAAAATAAATCATCCATAATTTAAAGCCCAGCAGGAAACAAAAGAAGAAGAAAACTTCATATGCAAATCAAAGTTCATGACGTCAAAAACCAGAATAAGAACATAAAGGTGGAAATCGGGATGTTGCAGAAACGTCTGTTTCACTGCCTTAACTGTGAAATTCGATTGCTCAGTTATTCCTTTTGAGAAAAGGTGACTTGAAAATGTCTCAACAACGTGATTTAACGGAATCCATGGCATGGCGTATTATAGGCAGACTTGAATCCGGGCAAACACAACGTAGTGTCGCGGACGCTGTTGGAGTCGCCAGAAGTGTCGTTGCAAGGCTGTGAAATCGATTCCAAGAAACAGAGAATGTTAGACGTCGACCAGGACAAGGTCGGCCACGCGTCACTACAGCAACTGATAACCGGTATATAATGCTAACAGCTCGTCGAAACAGAACAGACAATGCTACTCAGCTGCAAAGACAGTTGCTCTTGGCAACAGGACGAAGGGTGTCCAGCCAAACAGTATGTATTAGGCTTCATCAGGGAGGTCTCTATGCACGTAGGCCAATGGTCTGCATTCCGTTGCCCTCACGCCACCGTGCGGCCGAAGAAGATGGGCTGCTGAACATCGAGATTGGGAGCAACAAGATTGGAGCCAAGTGCTGTTTACAGACGAGTCCCGATTCAGTCTGGAGTGTGACACCCGACGTGTTTTGATATGGAGGGAAAGGGGCACTCGAAATAACCCCACATTCGTTCGTGAAAGGTCACGATAGAGACGAGCTGGTTTTATGGTATGGGATGGAATCAGCATAGGTGGACGTACAGACCTGCATATCATTCGGAATGCTACTTTGACGGCCCGAACGTATGCAGACGAGATACTGAGACCTCATGTCATACCTTACGCTGTAGCCATTGGAGATTCCTTTGTTTTCCAGCATGATAATGCCAGACCGCATGCAGCTCGTCTTGTGGAGAACATGCTTGAAGCTGAAACAATACAGCGTATGGAATGGCCAGCGTGCTCTCCTGACCTGAATCCAATCGAGCATGTTTGGGATATGCTCGGACGACGTATTGCTGCGAGACCAAGGTTTCCTTTTACACTCCGAGACTTGCAGATTGCACTTCTTGAGAAGTGGAACAGTATTATCCAAAGTCTTATCGATAACATCATCGCATCCATGGAAAACAGGTGTGCAGCAGTCTTAGCTGTTCGAGGAGACCACACGCCATATTAAAAATCTTGCATCATTTCTAAACAATACTTTTTTTATCTTTTACATGTAACCAAATTGTTGCCCTAAATCATCTTTTATGTTTTTTCCATATTTTCAAACAATTAAAGCTTAATTACAATTTTTTAAGTCTTTTTCTCTGTATTGCGCATTGATACACGTGTACTATCCATTTAATGCCAATACGTGGCTGTCTCGCACGGTTTTCTTAACTTCTTTGCTTGCTCCCCTAATTTTTTTAGCAGTGTATATATATATACATATATATATACACTGCTAGATAGATAGATAGATAGATAGTGTGAGAGAGATACGGTACTAAGCAAATAAAATGGGACAAGCTTCATTTTCCTTAAAATTCGTTCTTTCCCAGGGATTTCCATCTTGAAATCGGTTTCAACTCCATTTTGTTGCGAAGGGAGGTTGGTCTTGAGTAGTCTATACTGGTTTACCTCGTGATCATCACACGTAGAGCATTTTTGCGTCAGTTGTATTTCAACTGCTGTAAGATGTGATCGATTGTGTCAGATGTCTGGTTCTCACGTGTCTGAAAAAAATGGATATCACTCCCGGGAAAAGGACTAGAATTGTTACCCTTAGTCAGCATACATCTATGACTGTGAGGGATATTGCTGCAGCAGTTGGACTTGGAAAATCCAGTGTTTCCAGTACGACAAAGTCTTATTGAATCAGAGGAATGGGCAAGAACGCCAGTCAAAACACAGTTATTATCACATGCAGTGAAGAGAAGATGTTTGTACTGAGGCAGGAAACATCAATCCTGGACTGCAGAAGACTAGAATAAGGTTGTATTCTGCGACGAAATGTGTTTTTTGTGCCAGGATTTCAATGATCATTTGTCAGGCGAAACGCTGAAGAACTCATCAGGGAACAACATCTTAATCAAACAGTTAAGCACCCTCAATAGCAGATATTTTGGAGTTATTTTACATCTGGAGGATCTGGCAGCTTAGTACCAGTTGAAAGAATGATTAACTCCAAAAAATACATTTCAATACTAAAAGTCAAAATTGTGCCTTTTATGTGAACGTTCGCTAGCGATGTTCGTGTGCTTCAACAAGATCTTGCTTCATGCCATAATCCCAACGAAAATTTGTGGAGCATTGTGAAGAGACGTGTGAGTAAGATGGACTGCTAAACCAAGAGAAAAATGATTGATAATGTCATAAAAGTTCGGATTCGTGATGAGAAGGTCAATACTTTATGTTCTAAATTAGTGGAATCCATGCCAAAATGTGTAGAGGATATGATTAAAGCTAGAGGAGGACATATTTGCTGCTAGATTGCTATACCATGCATGTAAGTGAACTAATACTAATTAAGGGGACTCACGACTCTTAAGTCGAGGAAATAAGGTTTATTTTCATACTTTTTAACTTTTTGTAACTATTTCAATTTACTCCCAATTTTTCAAAATTTTATTTACATGATAAATTCATATATTTATTTTAATAAACAAATGTTAAACTCTCAAAATAATTTTAAATAATTTTTTAATGCTTTAGATATACCTTGTTTTAAGCATTTTTATTGCATACTGGCTTGCGCACAGAAGTATGAAATTAATTTTACACTTAAATTTATAATTCCTGTTTTATATTTAAAATAAACAATTCAAAATACAATTGAATATAAAACATTCAACATTAAAATATTTTAAAATTTATTTTAAAACTGCTCAAAGTATACTTAAAATTTCCTTAAATTTTTGCATTAGTTTACCCCTGAAAGAATAACAAAATGTGCAGGTGATTGCAATAATTCTAATTCAGACGCAATAAAATAACATGGTTATGCAGTGATAAAAATTTCACGGAATTATGTTTCATAGTTTTTGAGATATCAGTTACGGAATGATGCAAAATTACATTTTGAGAAAAATGAGTTTAAAATTTTTCTTACCATAAACCTGATCAGTACTTACATATTCAGAATATCAATATCTCCGGAACTAAGTGGAATGTTGTTATGCGGTTTGCTTTATTTTGTTCAGAAATGATCAGGCTTTAACATATATTTTTTTTTTCAAAAAATCGATTGTTTTAAAGATTTAAGGGTAGTGAGTCCCCATAAGACACTTTTTGCAATATAGTAGTACTTGAACTTTAAAACATCGAAAAGCCTTTATAAAATATATATTCATGTTCCCTCTGTGTTCTCTATTCCAGGTATTATTATATAAAGTGGCTTTAATAAACTATAATAAAACGCAACATTTTATTAAAAATATATTTATTTATTATTAAACTAATACATGTTTTTTATTCCTGGTATGTTCATGTGTTACTTCTCCTCTGATGTTTTAAAGATTTAAGGGTAGATTTGAGTCCCCTGAAACAACATAAATGAAAATTTTTGTGTTTGTCCCAGTTAATTTGCACAGTACTATAAATAGATATTTTTAGATATTCATATTCCTCCCACCATAGAGGTAGAAGAAGGAAATACCCAAGGCCTTACCATTTGCAGTCATCGGTATTTTCATTTGGCATCCAGGTATCACGGCATCAGTATTTTCTATTATCTTTTCCGATAAAAAAACAGTAAACTGTAACTCAGAAAAAGAGATTTTCTTTATTGCTTTAAAAAACATAAAATATTTTTAAAAGGAGGTGAAAATATACACCTTAACAGCCTTAAGTATTGAATTCCGCAATACTGTGGCATCGAAATGGGATGTGCTTAGATTGCGTCCCTCTGTCTATTTCAGAATTGCAGTCAGGGACAGACGTCTTGTTTCTCTACTTCGTGATGTGTATATTATAGTGTTTGAAATATCTTGGTTAGTCCTTTAGCAGAAATGGTTCAAGTAAAGTGACGTTAAAAAAAAAAAGAGTTATTGCAGTTGTTGTTGTAGTTGTTTTTTCAAATGACCCCTTGCCGGAATTGTATTCCATACGAAATTCCTGTGGAATATTTCTAGACGTTTAAAAACATATGTAAAGTTTTATATATTTATTATCCATTTATTTATATGGATATGTTAATACTATACAGTTATATTATAATACGAGCAATCAAGGAGTTCTTATATGGTCTATAATCCTGCTTTTTTTGTTTTTGTAAACATCGACTTTGAGTTTTATTAGTTAAACAAGATTACACGGCTCATTTTATATTTCATAGTGGGACTGGAATACAGATAGGTTAAGTTAAATAGAAATTTTACAAAATTAAAACATCCAGACTAAAATTTGAAATTTGCCCTAATTAATAAAATAAACTTGCGTTACTTCCTACTCATTAACTGCTGGATTTTTTTTCTCAAAATATAATTTTTAAAATGACAGGATTTGAAAATTGGCTTTTTTATATATATATGCAAGTGTAATATGAATAATCTATATATATAAAATAGTTCCGTAACTGACTGACTGACAGAGAACGCACAGACCTATCCGCTGGACCAAAAGGGTTGAAATCTTGCATGGCGATTCTTCTTACAGTGTAGGGGTGCACTAAGAAAGATTTTTGAGAACTTTTCTTAGATTTTTTAAAATTAAATTTTTAAGCTGTTTTTTGTAACTTTTTTTAAGTTTGAATTTAAAATAATAATTTGAGTGTTATAAAATTTATATCACGAGAAAGATCATAAAAATTCCTTTAAAATGAAATTTTTTTCGAATCTTTCCCTACATTTTCTGATTTTTGGTGAATTTATTAAAATTATTTTTTTGAATTTAATTTATTAAATACTGATCACGTGATTTCTTTTTCTGGTACTTTAAATAAATTTATCGTCACGTGCATAACAACAAAATATTCAAAAAATATTTTTTTTTCTTCCTAATGCGGCATACGATTGGACATTATCCAAAAAAATACTAAAATACAGTAAAAGATATGATCCTCAAACTGTACTGTATTAACTGTACTATATTCTTTAGCATGTCCTATCAGATTTAATTTGAATATTTTCTACTACATTATTTTGTCTATAAAAATATCCCTTATGATTATATATATATATATATATATATATATATATATTTGCATTAATTCCATACATTGACCGTTGTATTTAATTTGAATGTACTCCGTACCGAAGTGCGGGTTTTCAACTAGTATGAATATAATAGTAGTAGTTTTACGTTACAAAAATCAACAAATTATAGCAAATTACGTTTTGAACACTTAGAAGTTATAATATTCCTAAATGTTCTTTTTATCTCCCGTCAGAGAAACGCAGGAAAAAATCTACCATTAATGGTATATAATAATCATATTTAGGATGACAAAAAATGTATTCCTTACAGTCCACTCACAAAATAATAAGCAAATGCAACGACAAGAGAAAATCAATAATAAAATTACGTAAACAATAATACCATGTATTCTTCATTTAGCTATCTATTTCCATGACGGCGAAAACCAAATAAAATAAATATAAGATCTTTCATAGCATTCTACTCATTAAAGATAACGAGCAAAAGAAACAGGAACCTGATATCAGATATAAAAAATGCGCCAAAATGACATCTAAATAGATATATGCAATCAAGTGACATATCGCACCTCTGCTGGAAGAGTGTTACATCTCAAAATAGCGATATTTTCAGGAAGAGCTACAGAAGATATATGTCGAAATTTCCTTTCCTGTTTTGTAAATGCCTATGATAATTTTCAGAAAAACTTATTGTTCAAATCTCTTCATAAGGCAAAACTATATACTATTAAATTTTTTTTCAATTTTTAAAGCATGATTTTGAATTCTAATTACAAGATATAACCCTCTTCTAGTGACCTCATTTTGTCAACATGGACTGAAAGGCTTGAGGGAATACTGTCATATCTCTATGCTAATGTAAAATCTATCTAAACTTTTCACAATACAAAAAAAAAACATTGATAATATAAACAACAGGTTATAAAAAACTGCAAATTTATTTTCCAAATAAAAGCATTTATTTTCCAAATAAAATTTAATGAACATTTCTATTACAGGAACATTTTAATACAACAACATTAGGCACTGCCAAAAATCTTATTTTCATTCTTCGCGCATGAACAAGTTCCCCCTCCTAGTTGTGGAAGAGGGTAATAAGCGCCATCTAGGAGATTGTGTTGGTACTAGGCTAATAACATTATTCGAGAATGAGAAGCACTAGCATTGTGGTGCAATTATCTCAAAATCGAAAATTTCGGAGATGTAACACTCTGCTAGCGGGGGTGCGATATGTTCTGCCGCCAAGAAGCTAAAATAAAGGTATATAATAAAAATTCGGGAAGCACAAGATAGCTACAGAAAATTAAATCATGCCCAAACACAGTTCGGGCATAGCAAAATTTTGCCAAACCGTTTGACCAAGCTGCATTCTGGCAAATTAGTTAAGCGGCAAGTTATTCAAAGGAAACAGAGATCAAACATTTCTATTTTCAAGCACAATAAAAAATAGTGTTAAAATATTCAATAATGAACCAAAATTAGCATTCGTATTCAGTTCACCACCAAAACTGAAACATCCTGATTTTTACCACGACCATGATTTTTTTTTCAGGTTTAAAATAGCCCAAAACAAGAGAATACGTCGTTTCGGAATACAAATTGTTGTAGAAAGTTGTATAAAGAGACACTAAATAATTTTTAAAAAAATGAAAAAATTCAGGTAGTCTCTTCTAACGAAACTGCCGGGGGTTATTAACGTAGAATTACTTATCGTTGCTTACCTCTTTTTTTTACAATACAAGGGGCTTTGCCCCTAGGCTCGCTACGCTCGCTAATCTGTTATGGTTAATAGCGAGATACATAGGGGTGTTTCACGGGCAATGTAACAGCCATTTACTGTTGTCAGTCGCCCTTATGCGAAGTGGATGAAGCCCGCCTATTGGTGAAAAATTGGATCTTCTTTCATGTCCTTCTGTGAAGAAAGCGAATGAGAAGATTTTTTTGAAGTATTTCTTTAAAATTCAATTAAAAATCGAAATTTTAAGATAGAGACTTGAAATGAGGTTTATATGAATGAGGAAGCTTTTGTCTTCTAGATGATGTAAATATTTGTTTTGTAACATAATAAATCTGAGAGCATGGAACTTGTATTTGTCGAAACGCATAAATTTGTCGAAAAAGTGGGTTTTAAATTTTAATAAAAATATTAGTCTGTTTTAAATTATTTTTTAAAAAATGAGGTCTTGTTTGAAGGAGAAATGTCTGTAGTCTTAGATTGTAAAAAAATCAAATGTCTACGATCCTTTTTTGGCGAGTTATCGTAATCTGAACATGAAAAAGTCAATATTTTTCCACAAAACATAAAATAAAAAACAAACTTAAAGGCTGGCGAAGATGAGACATGTCTTACTTTCTTCCCCACATTGTTCTGCATCTATTGGTATTGGTCTCGACCCCATACCCCCAGCGGTTTCGGAGGAGATAGCGTGACAAGCTTTTGACAGTGGCTTCGACAGCAGCGGCAGTTACTTTTTTTTAGAATAGAGAGAAAATTCCTACATACGAAGAGAAGGATGAAAGATAACCCTATGCAGAATAAGGCGATGGTAAAAAAACCAAGTTACATATGTCTACTCTGCCACTCTTGATTTATTACTAGCGATGACGGTTTTAGCGACATAAATTTTGCTTTACCTCGGACCGTTATGGAGGAACGTAATCCTAGATTAGAAATATAGCAAGATGAATCATCAATATTGTGTTTTTAAGATAAATACCGTATTTTTCGGACCATAAGACGCACATTTTTACGGGAAGAAAATAGACTTTAAATTGAGGTGCGTCTTGTGGTCCAAAAGTAACAACACTAAAATAAAATAAATATTTGAAGGCCTTATTTGAATAGTGGTTGAACTCCATTTTGATCATTTTGAGATACAGAGCCTTAAAGTCTAATGAGTTCTTAGAAATGACTGATGAAGTCTGATTTGTAATCCCTCTGTTGGTAGCAGAAATAAGCTGGAGGTATACCAGTAAAAATAAAATAGAAATGACTTGTATGAACATGAGAGTACGGATAACTCCATTTTTTTAAAAAGTGGAGTTGACCCACAATTTAAATAAGGCCTTCATTTTATTACACGTACTATATATATATATATATAGTATATATATATATATATTAGCTGAAAACACGCACTTCGCTACGCAGTACATTCAAATTAAATACAACGGTCAATGTATGCAATTAATGCCAAAGAAATAATTATATATATATATATATATATATATATATATATATATATATATATATATATATATAATAAATTTAACGATCAATGTATGCAATTGATATAAAAAAACAAAAAATATATTGATAAAAAAATCGTAAGGGATATTTTTATACACAAAATAATGTAGAATAAAATATTCAAAAAACATTTTTTCTTTATACTGCGGCACACGATTGGACATTAACCAAAAAAATATTAAAATACAGTAAAAGATATGTTCCTCAAACTGTACTATATTAACTGTACTATATTTTTTAGTATGTCCTATGAGATTTAATTTTAATTTTTTCTTCTACATTGTTTTGTGTATAAAAATATCCCTTACGATTTTTTTATAAATATATTTTTTTGTTCTTTCTTACATCAATTGTATACATTGATCGTCGTATTTATTATAAATATATATATAAATATATATATATATATATATATATATATATATATATATATATATATATATATATATATATATATATATATATATATATATATATATATATATATATATATATATTTATATATATATATATATATATATATATATATATATATATATATATATTTATATATATATATATATATATTATATATATATATATATATATATATATATATATATATATATATATATATATATATATATATATATATATATATTATATTTATTATATGCATTTTTTTATCTTTAAGTAAGAAATCTTTATATACTGCGGCATGACTCCAGTACTGGGGTGCATTCTCACACCCTACAGACCAGCTGCATATTTTTCGAGGATTCCATTTACAGTTCCCACCGAAACATTGAAAGTGGGGGGATAAAAAAAACTATCACATGCGAATTCTAACATTCCTGGTTTCTGCGGCCTAATCCCACAAGTTTTATCTTTACCGACAAATCTGGGACTTTCTGCGGTTAAAAACCATTAGCCGCTATTTCCCTCGTAAAGATGCCTCTTCAGGTTCGTTATTCAGATTTGGCTGACGTATAGAAGCCATAAGTTGACATAAACGTGCCTCCAGGATGCACGACTGTCATCTTGGTTAATCCCAGGGCCCCCCGAGGTCGAAAGCAGCGCATTTTCTTGGAAGAAGAAGCTCCCGACAAAGGGAACGCAACGAAAGATAGTCGAGAGACTTGGTTTTTTTTTTTAGAGAGATCCCCATGTAACAGCCTGGTGAGGAGGTCGCATGTTTTTTAAGGGGACAGCGGACTATCAAAATTGTGAAATTTGTCCAAAAATTCGAACTTTTTTTTATTTTATTGAATTGTGAAACTACGTACGAGGAGGAATGTGTTGCAAAAATAATTTTTAATGTCTGTGATTACTTTCCTTGTTATAGGCATTTGTATTTAATTTAGATATTATGTGGTTACTAATAACAATAACTTTAAATGTGTTTTTATCAAAAGTAAACTGTTGATGTCATACGAGTATTCAAACTGCTCTAGGTGCATTTCTAATTATAGTCTTGCTTTTAAATTTAAGTTTTATATACTTAACTGTATATCAAATAAATCTTATTGAAAATAATTATGCTTCGTAGCTCAGAATTTCTAAATTTTGTACTTGAAAAGATGATTTATAGGTATTTTGCGTAATAAAAAGGGTGTTTTCACTATTATTATTTTTTTTCTTTATATCTTCAATGAATGCTTAAAATAAGCAATAAGTTTCATTGTTAGTTCTATACAGTATCTTGTAAATAAAAATTACCATATTATATGCAAAAGAAATGCGCATAGAACATTTTTAATTAGGCCAATTTTTGATATAATTAATAATTCATAATTCATAAATTATTAATATTTCATAATTAAATTTTGACCACTTTTACATATCTATAGTACTAATCACATATTCAAATTTCAAGCAAATCCATTCAAAACAAAAAAAGTTAAGTTTGAAGGTCCACTGTCCCCTTAAGCTCCTGTGGGATTGTTTTTTAAGCTCCCCCTTATCTTGGCCATGATCTTATTAATTTTAAAAAGCCTCAGAGAAAAGTCTATTATGTCACAATACCTAACAAAATGGAAAACATTCTTTTCTAAAAATCTTCCCATAAATTTGAGGTGCGACTTATTATCCGGTGTGTCTTATGGTCCAATAAATACGGTACACCCGATTTCTCTTAAAACTATAGCTATACAAAGCTGTCAAACCTTTCCAGTGCTGAAAAATGCTTAAGAAAAACGCCATCTAGGACAATTACTTATACCAACATGTTTTCGGGCGAACACCTGAAAATATTAGCTGCTAAATATTAAAATTGATTGATCAAAGGAAACACACCTGTTTACTGAAAATAATCTCACACTGTATAATGCCTCACCTTGATTCATTCGTTTTTAATTCAAAGATTGTTTACATGTAGCTCGCATAGCTAATGGAAGTCACGTAGAGCATTTATAAGGTGAGATCCTAAACTTCGACAGTTTATCTTTCGATCGATGTATCATTTACCGCCCAATATTTGATACATATTTATAATTAATCTTTTGATTTCCGACGAAACATTTATAATTTGAACTGCCCCTGCTAACAGCGAGCTAAATTTGGTAGAGTTTCAACTCTGTATTGAAATATTGACCCAAAGTTAAGATTAATTTGGCACCATTTACTTATTTTACAAATTTCCGAAACTTTTACTGGAGCTTCTACAAATTCAAGATGGCGTCATTTTTCTGGACATATACATCGAAAACAAATTAAAACAAAAACCGAAAATAACATAAAAAGGAGAATTAAAGCTAGTAAATTAAATAAATGAATCATAAAGCGTCATTTAACAGTTAGTGAAATTTTCTTTAAAAAAAGATGGCAGAGACAATGCTGGTGAGATGGAGAAAAAAAATAGTCAAAATAGCTTTTACGCCTTTATGAAAATTTTCCAAAATATTATAAACAAAACTTCATTAGTTAGAGTATCTCTAACGGTTCAAAAAGAACTAAGGGTGCAAGATAAAATCCCAACACAGCTTTAAGTATAACTTAAGAACTAAAGCTGAAAATACAATATGAAAGCAAAGTAATGAAGCCGAGAACAATTTCCCCTTGTATTTGATGAACATATATCTAGTTTATAACATTTATCATTAAAGTATTATATAAATATCATTTGGTTTATGATTGTAAAATTTCCCATTTTTAGTCTTCATAAAAGACTTACTATTTTTTTAAAAATAATTCATTATAATAATTGTTTCATTTTATTCATTATATTGTTTGTAATTTGTATTCTAATTGTGTTTTTGGTCAATAGATGGCATCACTATGCAACTTTTTTTTTCTTCAAGCTAAAATGCTTTTTTATTTCTGTTGTTGCGCATTCGATTCTGAGTAATGCAAGAAAATGGCTAAGAAATGATTAATCTGTTGTGGTGTATATTTTATTCTAAGTAATGTCATGTAAGAATTCAAAAATCGCTATATTGGATGCGATTCCGTTTATTCTTTTGTCTTTGTGCAGATTATTGTTCAAGCTGTTGACATTTTGAAGTCAATTATTCATTTTGTAAAACCTAATTCCGAAGGGTTGTTCAGTGTGTGAGGAATTCAACAGTTATGTGTTAAATGATGTCAATTATAAAATGCATTTTAAGGATACATGCATGGAACTAAATTTTTTAGTGTTGACTTATTATTCAAGTATTATTCAGATGATGCTAAAGGTAAGCCATTCCAGTATTACCTTGTTTAAAAAGAAGTAAGAAGATTGATTAATTGCACTTTTACAAGAACATTAAATATTTTTGTTAATGGATTGATTCTCATACAGTCCACTAAGATATAAAATTATATTAATAAAATAACTGACCCCACACCCATGAAAAATATTTCTATAAATGGCTATCTTTCTGGATATATCTCGATAAAACTACGTCTGTCAAGATTTCAGTTTTATATTCTTCTAAAGTTACACAAGAATTCAGCCTGAATAAAAACCCTGCTACTTTTTCAGTCAAGACTCCAAAATGTTCATGTATTTCCGCCTAAAAAAAGGGGGGGGGGAGACATATCTCTTATAAAACTCATCTCTATAAATAGAGTTTTGAAAATATTGCACCGCCTTTGGGATTAAAATCCCTGATCTTCCCCCTTCAGATTTTATTGCCGCAAATCGTAAAACATGTAGGAAAAGCGCGGTTCGGGATTTTTGAAGTGGTCTGCTTTCTTTCCGCCAACACTTTATATTTTCACTACGCTTTTTAAACAGCCTTAGTTCTTCATTTCTTAGAATGGCTGTGCTCTTTCAAAAGCAAGTGAGTTGTTAATAAAATATATTTTTCTGGGTCAGTGTAATGGAAGTACATTTTTTATACAGTGCTGTTAAAAGGGGAAATATTTCGTAGAAGATGAGCATTAACATGTTTTAAAGTTTTCTAAAACGCCGCAAAATTAACGATTTTAAAATACAAAATACGAATATTTTTCGAAAAAAGCTTTGAGATTAAATTTATTCCGTACGGTGAAGTTATGAAGTTCTGATAGTTCGTAGGCCTTTTTTTACAGTTTTACGGGGAAAATTGCAATAAAATTTGAAGAAAATGTCTTTAAATGCGTACCTTCATGTATTATATTGAAGTTGTTCATAATAAAAGCGAAATGTTCTAACTCTATTTGAAAGACAACTGCTGTTGTTTCCCTTTGTTACTAGATTCTAGGATTATCTAAAATAGCAGTTCTTACTGGTTGCAATTGCATAAGAGTAAAAATTCAACTTTAATTGTGTGTTTTAGGTATCTACTTTGATAAAATACGATAAGTTCTTATAATTATTTAACCTTCAGTGAAATTTTAAAAGGGCTGTTTACATAACCTGTTCCGCAACTCATTTCTTTTTTAATCTTGTGCTGGTTGATGACAAAATAAAATTTCTTGACCGCTGAATTATGGACTTCTTTACCATATCTAATTACCATTTCTCTTCTACATTAAAACACCATTTTAAGATGGGGAAACGTCCATATTGTGGGTTCTTTTGAGTTAAATGTAAAAACAGATATGGGCAAATCTAACCTTCAATCATTTATACAATATTTGTAGGATTTAGTCATATTAATATATTCTAAAGATAATACCTTATATTTATATACTACATATAAATAACAACGAAACTTATATTCATGCAAATAAAATTCAGCCTTAATGCTTCTAAAATTTTCTTTTCGGGGAGCTTTGAGGTGTATTACTTGAAAGCCAGTTGAAAGGCATTTGCAATGAACACGATATACAACTCATTTCTCGACATACAATACAATAATGAATGATCTGTTTGGTGCACCCCTGTAAGAGTTCGAAATGCAGAAGAATATTCCCTAGTCAAAGATTGGGTCTGCAATATAAAATAGTTGATACGGCGTCCTAAATTCGGTCTTTAATACCTTGTGAACCTTTAGAAACGTCCTTGTAGATTCCTCAAAATTAAAGTCCCTGTGCCATCGGGGTAAATTAAACTTTAAGCAGAGATGTATCATTAGTGAGTATGAATGTCGTTTAGAGTTGAGTACTGACGTTTAATATCTATAGAAAGGTAATAGCACACAAGCCGTTTGATCATCAAAGGGTTTAAACTGCAGAGGGGGTGTGTTCTATGTAACCAGGATAGCAAGAACTCATTGTCTGAATTACATGGAAGTTTAGATATTTAAACATCTTGGCAAATATTTCATCTGTATTCATACATATTATAACTCTATGATGTTCATCAATAATCATTCTTCGACATCCAACTAGGATCTACAATTTATTCCTTAACAGAATTAAAGATTTTTTTCTTTCAATTGTACTTTTCTTAATATATATTTATCCATATATAGTAATTAAATGTCGCTTTGTATCTTGAGGCTGCGTACTGTTCAATCAATATTGTTTTAAAAAATATGCAGTTGGAATTCCAACAAAATACTTTTTTACGCCATTACGGAGTATCTCTATGTTCCATTTGTCTTTGAATTAAGAAAATCAACCAGAATTGTAAACATTAACTTACAGTTAGTCATACTTTTGAATATTATGAACCAAAATATAATGAAATGAAAAAGTTAGTGCCCAACAAGTAAATTATGGGGGGGAAATCTTAAACGATTTATTATTAACAGGTTATAAGAGTACGGAATTTTTTAGGATACATTTAAAGAATTTTTTCAGGTTTATTCCAAATAACCAATTTGTAACTGTTTTGCCTTCATATTAATTTTTATTTAAATCAGAATTCCATATAAATCTCCTAAAAACTGGATCTGTATACTATTAGATTAAACTTTAGTTAAAATATAAATTTGGAAGTGAAAATTACCATTTTTTATTTGAAATTTTAACCAAAAGTTGCAATATATTTTCATTGTTTTACGTTTAAATAAATCAACTGGTATCCCAATAATTAACTTAGTTAACCCGCCTTTAACTACTTAGGAATTTAGGGAAGCAAAATATATTTTTTTCCTTCCTTAATTTGGATTTTAATCAGAAACCCATGTACAGCCATTGACTTTTATTTTGTTCCCAGGGGTTGAATATTAAAAGGTTCATCCTGACCTAAATAGAAAATTGGACTTCGATTACAATATCTTTATCAGTACTTTCTTAACTAATTCACTTACGCTTTACATACTTATGAGACGATATAGCTGGTTTCATTTAAATATTAACTTTTGTTTTAATCAGTAATCTATATATAGTAACTGGATATTGATTTGTTTACCAGGGAAAATATTATTAGAAAACCTTGCTTTGTAACTTGCAGTTGGACTTCGAACACAATATTTTTTATCATTACTCTTTACACAAATGCTTTATATCATTGTTTTGCAGTTCAGAAACTCAAAAGGCATTTGAAACACAACCGTACTTCACTTGTGAAAAATAATGTAGGTTTTAGATTATTTTATATACTATTTCTCTCTACGAAATAGAAATTAAATTTTTTTATCTCAGGCAAGATATATTTGATGATACAAGTCTCGAAGTACAAAGTCAGTGAGTATTAGAAAATTAAAGAATCACATTAATGAAAAAAAATGTTTCTTCATTTCCCATCATTGATGATAAATAAGAAATCTAATAATCTTCCTTATATCCTTTTTGACTTATAATTGCCAAAATTGAGGTAATAACCAACTCCATTTCAACAAAACAATGTTAACTCTATGTATCAACGCAATTACTCTCAATTCAATTTGATGAAGAATGAAGCTCAAAACTTTGTCAAAACTTTCAAAATGAGAATAAGTTCAAAACTTGTTAAATTATACTATTTAGATCTATCACATTTGTACATCTGTACATGTCGTACCTTTGTGTTCAATAGAAACTTGACGCAAATTAAGGGAAAAATAACTATATATATTTTTTTAATTATTCAAATATATAAGGAAAAAGCAGACTTCTGCTACAATGACATTCCCCGGACATCGTAACTATAGAAATGCAAATGTAAAACGTTAATGTGATGTGTTTCTTCAGGAAGACGATTGCTTTTTGTCATCACCATTTTAGTTGAGTGTTTATTTTGATTATTTATGGGAATTTAAAAGCTGTTTACCATTCACAAACTTAAACGAGTTTGCAGGGTTTTCTTTTGTCTATACAAAACCTGCTGATACGTTTAAAAAGTGAAACATTAAACAATGTGTTGCAACCTCCTCAATGAAATTAGATAAAGTACTCAAAATTTCAATTCAATTGTTAACTGTAACCAGTGCCTTCCCTGACATTTTTGTTTTAAGATACAACAAAGTATTTATTATTTTTCAATATCGGAGATGAAAAGAGTTTATTTTTTCACTCTCTTTGTCATCAAATAAATCTTTCGTTGAGCTTCAAAAACTTTACAGGAATTCCTTTCAAACTTTTCACATATATTACAATGCATGTGATCTTCAAACAGAATTTTTTTTTTCTGGTAACATTTATTTTATTTCATAGCAAAGTCAAATTTATTTACAGAATCAAAACGAATAAAATTTTGGCCGACATCAAATATTTTTATTCATTTCTCTGAGTATTTTTAGCACAAATAAATTCACCATTAGTTTTTCTCTCAGGGAAAATTCAGAATTTTACGTGAATACAAAAAAATGATCAATAAACTGTCATTTTATTTATATTCAAAGTTTTATTGTATTATATTCTTTATATCAAAAGTTAAATATGTATTATTAACTTCCACATAGAATTTGTTCATCCAAGAATGTTGTTATTTTTTAAAAGTATTTCATGTTAAACTCTATATAAAAATTACATTAGATTTAAAAGACATATACTTTGAAATTTGGGCATCATATGCAATCAAGCTATGATTTCGTTCCAGATATTGATTGAACATACGTTGGAACAAAACCCTAGTATGCTACTTTCAAAAAGGATTTTTGGATGTAAACTTAGGGTTTTTCATTCTCGCACTCATAATTTAAATATTTTAAAACTTTATGAGTAATGGAACTAAAAAAATGACATAACTGGAAGTTATGTCTCTATTGGTTATATCTCTATTGGTTTCGATTGGTCTCTATTGGACTTTATTGGTCTCAGTTGGACTTTATTGGTCTCAATTGGTCTGCCTTAATTGGTCTCTATTGGTTATATCTTTATTGGTTCAGTTGATAGAGAACCAATCTCGAGGTTTGGTGAATTGATTTATCTAAGACCGTGGAAGAAAATCTTTATAACATCAACGACCTAAAAATAAACTTAGCTAAATCTTTACTAAATAGAACCGTGATTTACGACATTCAAAATCTTTCCTAAAGGAATGAAAATAAGATATATAATTTCAAGACTAATCTATATATATTGTAGAGTATTGCATTTCAACCTCTCCGTTAATAAAAGAAATTCTTCTATCTCGGCCTGAGACTCATCAAGGAAACCAGACCACTCAGGTGGCAAAATGCGGACGGCATTTTCATTTATTCATCCGATAGACTTGTTCCACAGAACGTTAGGAGGCCTCGGTCATTTTTCTTGATTAAGTCTGTCGTTACAAACCGGTTGAGTTGACAACCGGTTGACATCGCAATTATGAATGACAGGAGACTCCAGGTGCTTTTCATTCGTGAACTATCAGTTGTTAAGCAGCATCCTGGAGGCGCCGCGTGCCTGAACAAAAGACTTGTGTGGTACCCCCTTCTCATTGACCGAGGCCGGCTCTTTGAGGCTCTTTGAAGTGGGGCTCTTTGAAGTGGCTTTGAGGACAAACTAAAAAGGCGGCCGCTTAGACCCGGGAAAATATTTCATTATCGCTCCGGGAAACCCAGTTCTGTTGCTCACTTGTTTCTAGATCGTTCGAACTTTCCGGAGAGTGATGCAATATCCGGTGGAGGCTCTCCTATAAAAGAGAGGCGACCCCTTGGCCGTGGCTTGCGTCTTTTTGTTCCTGACCCGTGGCGGATCCAGTGTGAGAGCAGCCGGGTGGCCGCCCTAAGAGGTACAGAGTCCCTTGTGACTGTTTGCAGAGACGATTAAGTTCCTGTAGGAGTAAACATACTCCGCTAATTTTGTTCGGAGACCAGTCTTCGTGGAAGTAGCCTTTGCTACAGAAATTTCCAGTGAGGAGTCCCTTCTCCTTATTTTGTATTTTTCATCGCTACCGGGTGCGTGTAGTGGTCACCGCCGTTGATATTGTTGGGGAGCCCCTTTTCCCATCAGGACGAAGTGCCGTTTCATCATCATTGAAGCATAATCAGTTTCTGCTAGCCTAGCGGACTGATTTGTTCTTACTCCGCCCCACGCCGATTAAATCGAGTGTGATATTTCTTAAGATTACCGAAGTTTCATCTTGCATCCGTGCAGTGTACATATCTCATCATCATCAATTATCTCAATAAATTGCATTTGTTTTGTTTAAGTAACGATTGATGTATACTAGGGCGGAGCGTAAAAAAAAAAAGTTTTCGATTTCGTTTTTGCCCTAGTGCGGAAAAGTTGGGTACTGATGGGTAGGTGACGTATGCTAAGTATTGGGAAAAACAAAAAATATCTTTTGTCTCCATTTCGGTCGTGATTTTTAGCAAATTTTTACCATATAGTTAAAAATGTGTATTTCTATTGTTTTGTATGCAACTCGTCATTTTGTTCTTATATAAAATACAGAGGTAATTCGAAACTTAATACAGAAAGGCAGCAGCTGACGCACTGCGTGCAGAAAGGTAAAGAAATATTTTGGCATGAAAACATTGTCAACAACAACTTTAGAAACGAAGCTTAAAACCTTCGTGAAAGACTCACGGAAATTGTTCGACATTTCTTCATGTAAGTGTATTAATTTTAACAAATGTTCTTGCCCTAAGCTTAAAAGGATCCCTAAAACGGACAGAACTTTTCTTCTAGACCAACGGGCACTTAGGCAAATGTCCATAGGCACAGTTGACTTTAAAAAACTGAAAGCTGAGGAAACGAGTCGATAAGAAGAAGAAAGAGAGAGAAGCAGTAAGTCTTAAAATAAACGTTTCGCCAACTGGAAACATGTGACAGAATCTATGACAGAACAGGAGTTTTATATCGGGCTGGAGCCATCATTGCAAGCGCTGTTTTGGAAGATTTGGGGATGATTACCGAAACAGACACTTTAAATGTAATTGATAGACATAAAATAAGAAGAGAGAGGGAAAAAATTCGAAAAGTATATCAGCAAGGAAATGAAAGACAGCTGGAACCACTGAAGGGACTTTATTTTGAGAGAAAGAAGGACAAAACTCTAATGAAAGAGAGCGTAGGGGGAAAGATGTACCAGAAAACAATCCTGGAAGAACATGTTACAATGATTAAAGAACCTCTAAGAAAGTACCTTGGACACATAGCACTAACCTCATCATCAGCTTTGAGTATTTCTCAAATGATGCTGCAATTCATGGAGAATAAGAATATTGACATTCATCGACTAGTAGCAATAGGGTGCGATGGAACAGTCTTTAATACTGGCTATAAAATCGGCGGGATTCACCTTTCTGGGGAAGCCATTGGGAAACCCTTGCACTGGTTTATCTGCCAGTTACACGAAAATGAGTTGCCACTCCGAAATTTAGTGCAGAATTAGGATGGTGGAACGAGTGGCCTTAATGCATTTTCTGGTCCAACTGGGAAAGCCTTGGCAAATTGTAAAAACCTCCCAGTTGTGAGATTTGTAGACATTTCGAGCGAATTTCTGAAAATTGACATAAAGGATCTTAGCACACACAAGCGATAGCTTTGGGATATTTCTCAAGCTGTCACAAATAGAAACTGCTCATCAAGTTTGTCACAAAAGCACCCTGGGAAAATGTCTCATGCACGTTGGCTAACAACTGCAAATCCAAGCATAAAGTGTTTATACATTAGCTCGTCAGAGCCTTCAAACCAACTTCAATCTCTGGCAGAGTTCATCATGAAAGTGTACCCACCTATGTGATTTACAGTCAAATTAAATCCATATTGCACGTATGGTCCACGAAATTTGTGGAAGACAATAAAGTCTCACGCTATCTTAAAAACGATTTAAAGACTGTGGTCGATTCCATTATCCAGAGAAATGGTTATTTCGGCCACCCGGAAGCAATAATCTTGTCAATAATCACAGACGACAGATAGTCCATTCGAGAACTTAGACTACGTAGGATTTTACGAGAAAGAAAGGGAAAAAAAGGAAAGAATCAGACACCACAACATTCCGTCACTCAACTTCGAGGCAGTTTCATATATAGACCTTATTGATTGGCAGAAATGTAATTTGATGGAACCCCCAATTGACAGAAGATGATTTGAGAAATTTGATTTCCAGTGGAGAAACTGTAGCTCAACACATGGAAAGCCTAAAATTCCCATGCTACACCCAAAGTGTTGAACGTTTCGTGAAAGTAGTAACAGAGGTTTCTGCGGTTGTGTGTGGAGAAAATAAGCGTGACGGTTTACTTAGAACCCGAACAGGCTCGAGAAAAGCTATGCCCTCATTTGAAACCAAAAGCGAGTATCGAGTAAAACAGGAATAACTGCAAGGGCAAAGGATTTAAGTGCCGATATGGTTGGGTGGACGGGCTGGCACGGGTGGAACTCGCAATGCAGCCCCCCCCCCCGTGGTGAATTCTGGGTTTCTTCTGAATTTTATTTCAGAAAAAGCGAAAAGCTGCATACAAAACAATGGAAATACACATTTTTAACTGTATGGTAAAAATCTGCTAAAAATCACCCCCGAAATGGAGACAGAAGATATTTTTTGTTTTTCACAAAACTTTGCATACGTGACCTACCCATCAGTACACAACTTTTCCGCACTAGGGCAAAAACAAAATCGAAAACTTTTTTTTTTACGCTCCGCCCTAATGTATACCTAGTGTGTTTGGTTCATCTACTGGTTGCAACTACGAACCTCAGTTCGCTACAATATAAAACGCGTAGGTATGTGGCACAAAAATCGACGATATTTCTATACTCCGAAAGGCAACGGCTGCAACTACCGGATATAAACATTAGCGTCCGTCCGCAATTTAAAACCGTGCGTGTGTAGTGGCGACATTAGTTACAACCTCTGATCTTTTGACAAAATTTGTTTAGACCTATCAAATCCAGTGTTCAGTCATGGGCAGTTGTATGTACGTATATCTGGAGTCCGTTCTTTTGATTCCGTCACTGTAGTATCTCCTACTTCTGAAATACTCAACTGTGTATATCAGGAAATTTTATGAATATCATTGTTGTAATCCACACTATATTTTAGTACTTGCTGAATTTTTACTCCATTTTAAAAGTGAAGATATTTTCCCAACAATTTATTATTTGATATGATTAAGGGGAGATATCTGAGTTATGAACAATAGTACATACAGAGAGTGATAAAATCCACACTATATTTTAGTACTTGATGAATTTTTACTCCACTTTTTAAGTGAAAAAAATTTTCCCCAAAAATTTCTCATTTTATGTACTGATAAAGTGTAGATATCTTAATTGTGAAAAATCGTACATACAGAGAGAGATGTAATTTTAAAAATCATTGGTGTTGGGTTTCTCAGTCTTATCTTTAACTCTGTTCTAAAGTAATGGAAATTCACATTTTTAAATCACGATGTTTTAGAATCAACCTTATAATGAATTTAGCAATGATTATAAATTTTTTGGCTGAGCTCCCACTACCCCTTAACAATGTATATTTATGATGACAGGTAATGGAAACATTCCTTACATATGTTACTTTCAGTTGAGTTATTTTGCAAAAGAAAATATAAAACTAAAAGCGACCATGCTGGTTGCACAGCGGCTAGTATTCCTAATAATTTAGGATTTTTTCAGTTGTCCTCAAAAATCTTTTAATATTTTTTCTGTTGTGAACGGGCTTGTGAATAGCTCTAAAAAAAGTTTGTATTCAATTCATAAATTCTTTTAAATAATTTCTAATAAATATCATAAACTAAATTACTTATTTTCTCACAGTTTACATATTCTATATATTCTCAAATTGCATATAGGTATTTTATCTATTTTTTAAAGAAATCAACTTTCTGTAGTTGCATTAAATGCACTTCATAGTATGCAAAGTTCTTCGAAGAGATTCTTAAAAAGATGAGCTTTTTTGTAATAACAACTGTTTGACAAACTAGGAGTTCATAATTTTGGTTGTTTCTTCATGAGCGTTTTTCTTTCATGTCTTTATATAATGACTGTATAAAGATGAATTCGGTTCCAAATAACTTATTTTACAGAAAAAATCTCATTTATACACTTTCAGGCATCTTTAACAACTAGCATTACATTGTATGTCTCTAAAAGATGGGAGAGAGGAGAGAAATTAAAATCTGGGCTGTAAGTTTTAAAATATTCAATGGTAAAATTTATTTGGATTTACTTAATTAGACAGGTATAAAAAAACTTAAAGTTAACAGTCGTAAATGCCCAGGACGACCATTTAAATTTTGTATACATCATCAAGCCTGAAAATTTATTATTCATCTCACCTTTTCACAAAAGTCCAACTTAACAAATAGTAATTCCTGCAGATTTAACATGTGCTGGAAAGAGAAATGTTAAAAAACAATGTAAACGGAAGAATTTTCTGTTCATGAATAACTTACAAAACAAGTAATATATAAAAAAAATGTTTAAAGTCAATTCCTACTTAGGTCAACAAAGAAAAATTTGAGTGTGAACTAATAGTAGGAATTGAAAAAAAGGATTGCCTGCCAGAACCTTGCCTACTGTGCGAGATTAGGAGGGGGGGGGGGGAAAGAGAGAGAAAAAGTTTGTCAGGTTGGGGATTCGATCTCGCAACCTACAGGACGGGAGAAGCCCGCGATACCGCAGTGCTACCGTTTACACAGTAACAAGAGGGAAATTACTATTCAAGAGCAGGAGACGCTCTAGGTCAAAAACTAAAATTGATTAATTAAATTTAATTAATGAATTAATATTTGAAAAAACTGTATTAACATCAAGTGTCATCCACTACAAGTTTAAAAAAATGTATTTGAACTTGAGTGGATGAATAAAAAGTACTTTTATTAACGATTGAAAATTTGAACAAGATATATATAGAGAGAGTGTGAACTAAGAGTAGGAATTGAATAATTAAATTTAATTAATGAATTAATATTTGAAAAAACTGTATTAACATCAAGTGTCATCCACTACAAGTTTAAAAAAATGTATTTGAACTTGAGTGGATGAATAAAAAGTACTTTTATTAACGATTGAAAATTTGAACAAGATATATATAGAGAGAGTGTGAACGAATAGTAGGAATTGAAAAACGGGTATAAATTGGAAAAAAAAGAATTCGGTGCCCACGTGGTATAGTCGTTTAAAGTCGTTAGCCTCTATGCAGTGGTCTTGGGTTCGAATCCCGTCTAAGGTTTAGACGCTAACAAGCTGTCCCCTCATAGGGAGCAATGTTTTCCATCATCTTATTCTCCCATAATAAATTTGTCAACAATATTTCACTGTGCTATTGGGCTAATGCCGTCAGGTTAAGTGCCTGCCGTGTTGAAAAAAAAATATATAAAATTTTAAATGTATTATAATTTTTTTCTGTTTATGATACGTGTAACTGTACCTTTCCCATAAATATGAGCATTTTATTTTACGCAAACTACTCAAATACATTATAAAAAAATACAAATTTTTTTCCAGTAATTTTTCCTTTTCTTATAAATAAATGGAGAAAATATATACAAATATGCTGAAAAACATCGTCTTTATTTACTGCTATCTAAATGATATATCAAGAAGTATGTGTCTGCTTACAATAACTTTGTCTCTTAACTTAAACAGTTACATATTTAAGACACTTTAAAAGCCATAAATTTCTTTTATATTTAAAGCCGAGTACCTTCTTCAGTGCCATACTCCAAAAGCTTCACGAGATAGGCGAATGAAACATATGGACTAACATATGACAAAGAAAAATGGATATCTAATCAAGAAAGAGAGCAATTGACATCTTTATGTGCAAAAGCACTTTCCTCAATCTCGAATTTTAAGAAACCATTTATTGATCAAGAAGTTTCTGAGGTGAAAAAAAGATAAAAAGAAATCCATTAGCGTAACTATGGATACAGATGTCTCCAAAACATCTGTGGGTTTCACCTAGAATTTTAAAACGTCCTTATTATTTTTTCAGAGATATTAAAGTTTAATACTGTGAACTATTTGCAAGCCTCATTAAATCATGTCAGAAATAAATTAATTTCGGAATTTTGTTTAAGATACTTTAAATTACAAACTCATGAATTTACTTATTTTTCAGATTCATCTGCAAAAAATTTCTATTGGTTGATATAAAAAAATTACTTGAACCATTTAAAATTTTATATTTCTATAATTAAAGTTTTTTAGAAGATTTCGTGTAAGTGAAATTCAGAAATATTGCATTCATAAATACATTGTGATGCAATTAAAATTAGTTTTTATTCTTTTTTCGCTAGAAAATTAGAGGGTATTTTTTCTCCTTTTGATTCATTGTATACATTTTTATTCATAAAATAATAATCATTAAACAATTACGATTGCGGCTACCTCTGCTTTCCCATATAAGCCCTGTCAGACTGAAGAAAAGAAAAGACAATTTTTATACTAAGAAATAATTTAATCAGTAATGTATTGACCATTAAGATCAATAACCCTTTGCCATTTGACAAGCAATTCCATGATTTCACTTTCAAAGAACTTTTTTTTTTTTTTGCAAAAATGTTTTCCAAGTAGGGTTTGACACTGTTGTCTTAAATGAAGGTTTTACCACCTTCCAAGGAGTTTTTCAGAGCACGAAACAGTTGGTAGTCTGATGGTGCGATGTTAGGGCTATAGGGAGGATGTAGTAACACGTCACAACTAAGTTCCAATAGTTACAGACGGATGACTGTAGTTTGGAATTGACATGATGGAACACAATACCTTTACGATTCCCCAATTCTGAACGTTTCTGTTGCAAACCATCTTAGTTTTGTTAGTTGCTGACAGTACACATTGGAATAGATCGTTTCGTTCTGTGGAAAAAGCTCAAAATTATCAATTCCCTTACAATCCCACCAAACTGATAACATGACCTCCTTTTGATGGATATCAGCTTTGGATGTTGTTTGAACTGATTCACCAGGCTTGGACCATGGTCTTTTGCATTCAGATTTACTGTAAGCAATCCATTTTGAATCAGCAGTTATCAATTGTTTCGAAAATGGATCCTTTTGGTTACGTTTCAAAAGCAAACCTCATACGCTCATACGTTGTGTCAAATGAATTTCTTTAAGTACATGGAGAACCAAACTTCAAACTTTTTTCGTAACCAAGTTTTTCAAATGGTCTTCAAAGGTTTTTTGTATGAATTTAAACTCTCGGCAAGATCATGTACAGTTATGTGACGATCAGATTTAATCAGTGTTTTTAATTTGTTATCATCAATCTAAATTGGTCTGCCAGAGCGAGGTGCATCTTCAACTGATAAATCCCCTGAATGAAATTCTGGAAACTAATTCTCGCATGTGCGTTCTGTTACTGCATCATCACCATAAACACCACAAATCTTTTCGGTAGTATCTGCTGCTCTTTTACCTTTGCGGAAATAAAAAAGCAAAATGTGGCGAAAATGTCGATTTTTATCTTCCATCCTTCAACATAAAATGCAGGCTTTATTATCGCCCGATTTTAATGAGTGTTATATAAAACGTATGCTGATATGTAAATTGCTACAATTAATTCTCAAAAAATTGTTTCAAATGCCATTAAAATCGTCTAGATGAGTGTTTCCCAACATTTTTCGAGTAGCGACCCTCTTCAATGTTTTACACGCATCTCGCGAACCCCCCCCCCCCTTCACATCCTGTTTATAAACAAGGTATTTTAAGATATTACGAAAATACACTAAACTAAATTTTAAATAATTTAATTAGAACCAAATATTTAACAAAAATGAAGTAAGTGATATCATTTTAATGTGATGGTTGTGCTTGCAACTGCATATCCATCTTCAAAATTTGTGGTTGGGTGTTTGATAAAGCTAGTGTCATATCATCATCGATACTCAGTCGATTTCATAACTTCGTTTGGAAAAGAGCTGCAAAGCCACTTTCACATAGATACGTTGTGGCAAATGGCACCAAAATACGAAAAGGAAGTTTGGATACTTGTGGGTAGGATTGATACATAGCACACCAGAACTCAACGAGCGATTTTTCGCTAAACAAATCACGTGCCAGTGAATCCTTCCGAATATCTTAAAAATAAATCTTGTATTTTATCGGGAATACTAATCACGTCTAGAGAAGTAGACAATGGGTTTCGTTCAAGTGCAACTACTTCTTTGAACTCAGGGAAATACGACTGAAACTCCTTTTCCAGAGATTGAAGGTGTCCTGTAATATCTGACTTCAGATGATCATCGAGTTCTTCAGACTCTTCAACAACGGTGGACAACTTTTCAAGCATGACAATGTTTTCTTGGTTTACTTTTTTTAAGTCAGTTCTGCCATTTCGAGATAAAAGGCCTCAGAGTGTCGTGGAGATGAATAATCTCACACATGTCTCTTCTTTGAAGCTTCAGGTTAAATTTATTCATCTGTTCAAAGATATCTGTTCAATAAGCAAATCTTTTCTTCCACGGTTCATCACTGAAGTGAGACAAAAGCTCGTATTTTTCTTTAGTTTCTAAGAACAACTTGATTTCGTCTTTCTTCCCCTCATAAACACGGTTCAGAGCGTTTTTCTTTGATAGATGTGTAAAACAACAGAATTTTATGATCTGCATTCATGTATTTACAAAATTCTCTAAAAAGACGGATGTTATAGGCTCCAGATTTGACATAATTAACAATTTTTACTACTGAATCAAGTACATGTTTTAAAAGAGTTGGTAAAGTGTTGCTGGCAAGCGCATATCTGTGAATGACACAGATACCATTGTCATTCACAGATATACGCTTGCTCACCAGCAGCGAATCTTGTGTGTGTACCCTTTGCTTCAGGAGCACGTTCTTTTAATTGTTTCTGAAAATCCAACTTTCACCCCAACTTAGCGGGAGCTCTATCAGTACAAACGCCTCAGACATTTTTTCAACTGCAGTCCTTGGAATACAAAGAAAGTTTTTTATTTTCGCCATAACATCTTCGCTTGTTGTTGTAGTTTCGAGTACGCTACAAAACAGGAATTCTTCTTTGATGTCTACTGAATGACTATATCTCACGAAAACAAGCAACTGAGAACAGGAACTTACGTCCGTTGATTCATCAACTTGGTAAGAAAACGAGCGATAAATTTTCCTTTATTTCGACACTTGTAATTTCATATATTAGGACATATCGGAAATGCGTCTCACTAGATTCCCCAAGAACTAAATTTAGAGTCTTCAGCAAATAGGTTTGATGAGCGTTTCTCCAGTCATGTGGGGCTCTTTTGGTTTGGCAATTTCCAATGCGACTTCA
Source organism: Dolomedes plantarius (assembly GCA_907164885.2). NCBI lineage: Eukaryota > Metazoa > Arthropoda > Arachnida > Araneae > Dolomedidae > Dolomedes > Dolomedes plantarius. Next base: position 196,344,641 of record OU015492.1, on the reverse strand, counting down.
TATGATGCATCTATTAGGGTTGCAATTTGTTGCGGGAAACTTCTGGTAGGATCAAATCTTTGACGTTTGAGAACGGCTTCATGGCGTCCAAAGAATTCTAAATCTTTTTTATTAAGCTCAGAAGGCTTTGCCACTAAGAGACGTTTCAATTTCGAAGGTTTCATAGATTCTGCACTGAGGACAACATTGCACAAAACACACTGTGGCTTCTCAATTTCTTACTGACTACGGTGGTAAACCCAAATTTCAAATATTCATCTGAATATTTGCGTTTCTTCGCCATGGTTATTAACTTACGAAAAGTAGATATACAATAAGATTTTTACTTTATAAATAAATTTATAATTCCAAACAATAGTAAATTATATATATATATATATATATATATATATATATATATATACATACACACATATATATAGGGTGAACCAAAAGTCTTGTCCTGATTATATATATTTATCGTGCTCAAACTATTATAATTAGACCTATGTTTGTTTTGATATATTGTAAGTACTGTTATAAATTTTTTTATAAGACCATTTACCTCAGAAAATTTTAACGTGTGCCCCCTTGGTAGCTCGGAGAATGTCGAAGCGGTATTCCAGTTCCCTCCAAGTGTTATTTAACATGTCTTCTGTTACAGTACACACAGTACATGTTTCGTCTAGGAAATCACGCACTAAAAATCCCCAGTGTGGGGGTGCGACATCTTGCTGAAAAAGTTGCAATAAGTCTAATAAATGCTAGGGGTAACTTTTTTGTGGCTTTCTCTTGAATCGACGCCATTCCGGCCGAAAATGATGTCTTCCTTTCAAATATTCCCCTGAGTCCCTCTTGAAGGAGCACTCGCGTCATTTATTGCACAAAAAAACTACTGAGACTGGCCTATCCAACGATACAAAAGTTACATTATTATATTAAACGGTTATTTTGTAATGAATTTCTATAATCAGGGCAAGACTTTTGGTTCACCCTGTATATTATATATATATATATATGACGAGCGTTGTATTACGCCCATTCACTAATTTAGTATTTGCAGTCTTCTTAGTTTACAGTTCGTGGCACCAAAGTAAGGCAGGCAACACAAGTAATGACGACATATTATCCAAAACAATTAAGGTTTATTTTCTTCAACTTCGTGAAAACCATCACTCCAACCTTCACACATCTTAGCGCTCGCCATTTTCATAAACGTGGAGCCTCCTTAATGCATGTCGACTGTCATTGAATGAAAATCCCGGTCTAAAAACTAACATACTGTTTGCTTTAAGGTACTCTTGACGCAATTCGTGACGCTTACACCGAGCATGGGCTCGGGGCGTGGCTAAGCGCGATACTATTAATAGATTTTCCCCGTTGGTTTTTCTCCAACACCTTGTGAATTAAGTCCAACTTTCTAAACGGGGATTCCCCTTTCCGTAGCGCGTCTCGAAGTACAAAAACGGTGACATTTAACGCTAGCAACCAGATTTACTTTTAAGCCTTAATTTATTTAACTAGTATTCTTTCTCTTAAAAATATTCTTTACATATATATATATATAAAGGGAGTATGAAATATCCTGTTCTAATCCTAAGGGAACCAGAATAATGGCCCCGTGAGCTAAAGGTTAATGAAGGTGAAAAACAAACTATTTATTGATTGCGAGAGGGGAAACTTAAGTACTTCGAGAAAAACTGCAAAATTCACAAATAAATTGAAATATATGTTTTATGAGCAATAGACATTTTTTTATACAATTTGTTAAATATTGACTTCAATGTCCAAAACTATTTTAGATTGTTCTATAATAATAATATTTTGTTCTAGTTGTAAATCAACAAGTTAGAATAATTGAACCACAAATGCATTTAAAGTAACTTGCATTTAAGAAAACCTTAGTTCTTTTGATATATCCCTATCATTATAATACACCTATTTTCAGACATGGTAATTCATCTTTGATTTTTTTTAGTGTCCTATTATAGAAAAAATCCAGACAGTTAAGTTATTGATCAGCTTGCGTATCAATCTGGAGTTTAGAACTTTGATTATTTATCCTGTGTTCACTGTGCTTGTCGTATTTTTCTTCTGTTGTTAGGTTCAATTTTGTATTCAGGTCCAAAAAACACTTTTATAATTCCTCTAGAAGTAATATATCAAGTTGTGACATCAGTTGCTAAAATACTGACGGATTTAAAATTATAATAATCATCAATTCAAATGTACACAATTTCTAACATATGAACGAGATATACTGACACATTGGTTGAACAAGATGCTATGTGATTTGTGACTGACATTAAGGTTACAAAATTTTTTTATCAATTCTGTATTGAACAAAGATCCTCCAGTATTAAGTACCCTTTTTATATTTAGAAAATTTTACACAAACAAGAATTGTCTTTCATTAATTAGTAACAAAATTTTTTGACTAAGATTTATTTACTTCAAATAATTTTGGAGCCAAATAGCCATTTATTTCTAGCTGTATGATTCCCATTCATCAAATTCGATTATTAACTATCCCATTTATGAAAAACATATTTTTAATACTCTAAGTGAATTTTTCAAGTCGGTCGCTTCTACTAAACTTCCAAGGGCATGTCTTTTTATCCGTTAGGAAACTGAACTGTTCAACTACACAGCCAGTAAAATTTCTAACTTGACATTCATAATAGTCAAAACTTCAAACGTAATTAATTAATATACATTTCTATATAGTGTCCTATATATGAATAGTAATGCAACTTTTTACAAACTATATGTATTTCTATATATAGTCAATCATTTCTGGAAATATGAGTATTTTTTTAATGCACGTTTAAATATGAAAGCTCCTAATTAAGACAGAAAAAAAGTAAAGAAAATTTATTAATTGTGTTTACTATTTGTATACAATAACTTGAATAAATTTTCTGGAGCAGAGACTTTTAAGGATTTTTCAAGTGGATCCTTTTGAATTCGTAAGGATATTTCTCTGTTCAGTTATAGAGACAGCTAATTAACTGACATAACTCTCTCAACATTTAAATTTAACAAAGATTCAAATTTTGTATAAGTTCATTTTCTTAAATAAAGGGTTTTCTATGCAAATAGTAATGTAACATTTTAGGCAAAAAAATTATATAAATTTAAGCAATAATTTCTGGAAACTAGTTTACTGTGAGTATTTTATTAGTCTTTTAATTTTCTCCGTGTGTTGTTCAATTTTAATTCGAATTGAAATAGTACATACATGTGTTTATTTTCTTAGACACCATAATAGGTCTCAATCATGGCCAAATAAAGAAATAATCATGTGACTTTTTCAAAAAATGTATCAGGCTATCATCTGGAAATTTTAATTCACTTTTTGTCACTACGACATGTTCAAGTAAAACAACTTCTAATTGAGTGAGAAAAAGCCACAAACATCTAATTAATGAAATTATAATCAGTATGGGAGTATAAATAAGTCTCTTTTGTGTTTCCAACAACTTTTCAAACTGAATTCTTACACTAATTGTAATTGTTAATAGACCTTTTATTGCCCGTGGTCATAAAAAAAGAATATCTAAGACATAATAAATTGCCATTTTAGCAAACCATTTCAGTCTTTACAGAGAGAATTTTTGCAGTACAAGGTAAACTGAATTAAGGCCGTTTCGGAGTTCTTTGTGCAACAGTTTGCGTAAATTTAATTATGACTTTCCTGACACGAAGAAATTAATCTATGGAAGAAAGATTTTGCTGAATACAGTCCTATCTGGAAAGTGCCGACTGAATAGGTTTCCCGTGTTAAACAATTTCCTTTAACGGGTAATTTTTATACTAAGAAATTTAAAATTTTCATTTCTGGTTGCTCAAAATTTTGGTATTTTAATCTCGGTATATTCATTTGTGTATATCACCTTACATCTGTAGTTAGAAACTTAAGATTTCTTGTATTCAAATAAAAAATTTTAACATTTCATTTTTCTCAGATTGAAAACTACCAAACTTAATTTGCGTTTATTTTTTATTAGGCTGGTTTATTACCTTCTGATATAAATTTAAATGTGTTCCTCCTTCGCTTAAGAATCAAGGTAAGGTTGTTTACATATATTTATTTATTTATGATTACGAAACAGCTGTATTAACAGTCAAAGTCTTGTGACTTCCTCGACTTTCCGATTGTTTTGTGTCATTTCTCTTAAAATAATTTGCCTTACCATGAATATAAGGAAAGATCTCTTTTATTTCATCCAGTTTTTTTACTTATGGATATTTCTTGATCAGTTATTCGGAAGGTTTAAAGAATAACTTAAAGGACATTTGTTTTTTATTAATTATTATAGTAACCTTTGTTTTCACATAATATTATCAATATTTATGGGGCGATAGTTCACCAAAAGCTAAAGAAATTTATCTTTAACCCATTATAATATTAAAGTTTAGTAAATTTTTAAATTTCAGGAAAAAAAACCTTAATTCATTTAAATATTAGTTTAAAAGATTTTAGTTTAAAAAGTTTTAAGTTCAAACATAAAAAATGCAGGGAGAATAAAGTATAAGATTGACAGTTTCTGTATAATTAATCCCAGATCCTACAACCTTTTATGAAAAAAGCGATGAAAATGCGTTTTATTTTTAATGCTAGAAAATGATCATTAAATTAGTATGCCTCATGAGACAAATTTCAGATACGCATCTATGAAAGCCGTGTACCTATTAACAAGAAATCAAAAATTACAATATCTTCTGCCTCAGCAAGTTTAACTTGACTACGCACTACTCAGTGAGGAAACAATTACTTCTGAGAATCAATTTTTAAAGAAATCTCATTCATTTTTCCCAACAACGATGTTATTCGCAATCAGTTTTGTATAAGCTGATACATTTGTAGCCTGTCTGATATTTCTTTGAAAATATTATTGGCATCTTCCAGTTTCTTTAAATTAAGTGTCTTTCGTATGAAAGAATTTGCCATAATGCAAGCTATAATTTTATTAGCAGTTCCGTATATTCATTTACAGTATTCTCAATTACTACAACAGTAAAAATGAATTTGTATCCAAGAATATCGTATGTAAAGATTTATATACCCTTCAGATTTCCGATGGTTTTAAATTGATTATAAAATTTTTGGTTAACAATAAAAACGTATACTAATTTTAAAAATAGTTATAATTCCTTCTTTAATATCATATATTATTCTTTCTATAATAACTATTATTCACAAGCAAAATTAAATCAAAAATACAGGACTGGTTCCAATAACTGAAAAATAATTCCTTTGTTTTCAAAATTAAAGAAATAAGATTTCTGCAAATGCCTATATCAATTTCTTTATATTCACTAGTAATTTAAACTGTGATTAATTTTAATTTCTAAGAAATATTGATTTAGTCTCTTCACTTGACCTGAGAGATTTTTTAGTAGTCTTAGAGAGCGCAGTTCGTTTAGTGATCCATCAAATTTTTGCATATTAGCATCCTTAAATGAACTCAAGCTAAAGTTAATTCATTCATTGCCCCATGTAAAGTCACTCAGGGATTTATTATTTGGGTAAAGATCATTAAACGTATTTTAAGCAAATAATGTAACTCATAAGTCATATAACCGATGATTTCATGAGAAGTAGAATACTGAGAAGATTTTGATTAGTGATATCAATAATATCACTGTGTCTCAGGAGTTTTACATCCTACAAAATGTTCTATGTACTCTAAAACAGTCGGATGACAGAATCTTCTGCTAGGGACGCATAAGCCTTCAAACACTATAATAACATCTTTTTCCTCTAATTACCAATTGATACAGATGACGTGTATGCATTTATATATTCTTAACTTTACCACTGAGGATTATTGCCTTTAACTTTGTAACGACTTTTTCCTCCTCTCTATGCATTTTTTACTCAGTATTAAAGCAAAATACACTTGTTAAAAGTATAAAATTCAGTAAAGTTAATGAGGAAGGTTATTATAGATTTACTTTGTCTTTTGAATTCCTTTAGTGAATTGACATTCTCTAACAGATTTGCCATTTCCTTAGATTGTACAAAGTAACATTTAATCCCATTTATAAATTGGTAAAGTCACATGATATTGAATTTATGGGAAATAAACGGTTATATCTGCTTGCTGTTTAGTACTTTGTACGTAACACCACAGACTTTTCTTTTAACAACATACATCTATCAAAGCTAACGAATTTGTAAAATGTTCCTGTCTTGAAGTTCTTTCAGAATATTAATGCCTTAGTTTAAAAAATACATTTTAAAACATAAGAATTTCTTTTAAGTAAAAAAAAATATATTTCTGCTCTTAGAAGGAATCACATTGAAAGAAATACTTTTCAAGACTACTATGTTTAAATTGTCTTAACCTACACCCTTATAAATAAAATACATTACTTGAACAAATTTTGAAAATCCTAAAAGTTTTCCCTACAGACTCAAAATTTACGGCTTCGAAAGATCTATAAAAGCTATAAACACACGAAACAAACGTTTATGTATGTCTTATGTGACTTCTATGAATTATAAATCCTTAGAGATTATAGCACAATTTTTTATATCTTATGTTAGACTCTATCGGCAATCTATAGTCTAACAGTGTTTTAGTACAATTCTCTTATTCTTATCGATAAAAACAGCCTGCTTTCTTTTTTTTATCTTGACAAGGTTATGTGTTCAGAAAACATTCTGTTTCACAAAAGAGTTTTCTGACGAAGCAGGTTATCAAATTATTGAAACTTTCAGAAAAGATTTAATCTAGACCAGTTCTAAATAAATAAGGAACAAAAGAAAACTAAAATTGAATTGCTTTTAAGTAAAATAATTTTAAATAATTTTATGCTTATCATTTTCAAAGCTAAGTAATGAAATTTTTCATATGCCAAATACTATCTGAGTTAGCTTAAGAGACATCACATTTTATCAAGTAGTGTATTTGAGTTTTTGAATAAGATCTTGAATGTTCATTTGCTAAACGTACTGTCCAAAAATTTCCAATAAAGAAATAAAGTAATTTCTTTGTCTAGCTTCTATCATATATCTAAATCTGCTTCACAATTTTGTTCGCCTAGTTTCTTCAACACCAATACATTTAATCTTCTGCTATTGCATAATATAATTTATTGCTATAAATTACATGTCAGGATCCAAAAATATTATATATATATATATATATATATGTATATATATATATATATATGTATGTCAGAAATCGGCTACTTTATTCAAAATTTAATCACTTCCTTCAGATGAAATCTTGATAAGATACATTTCATAATTTATGGATGATTTTAATTTAAACAACTTATAAGGGTCGTACGCTTAATTTTAATCCAATAAAACATTTATATTAAGCTTATTGTACTTAATACACACAGGCACACACGCACACGCACACGCGCACACGCACACGCACACGCACACGCACACACACACACACACATCCGGCTATACTGCCCGGCTATACTGCACAAACGTCCACGTTTATTGTGGACAATCTCCCTATGGTGTTGTGTGACAATGCTCGTTGTCATATTGCACGAGCTGTGAAAGATCTTTTGCGACGGTGGTCTTGGGAGGTGTTGGAACAACCTCCTTACTCACCTGACATGATACCTTGTGACTAAGACCTCTTTAATAAGTTGAATGAACCCCTTCGAGGCATCCGATTTCCTGAATGTGATCCGAGCATTAGGGCGGTCCGTCGCTGACATCAACATACACCTTGCCAACGGTATCCTACGGCTTCCTGACATCTGACAAAAGGTACAAGACTTTGCTGGTGATTATATTGAAGGAATGTAATGTAATTTTGCTTGTAAGTTCATTAAAAAATGTTTCGTGTATATATATATATATATATATATATATATATATATATATATATATATATATATATATATATATATATATATATATATATATATATATATATATATATAAATATATATATATAAATATATATATATATATATGTATATATATATGTATATATATATGCATGTAAATATATGTGTATATATATATATATATATATATATATATATATATATATATATATATATATATATATATATATATATATATATATATATATACTAGCTGAAAACCCGCACTTCGCTACGGAGTACATTCAAATTAAGCTCAACGGTCAATGTATGCAATTGATGCCAAAAAAATATATTTATAATAAATACAACGATCAATGTAAGCAATTGATGTAGAAAAAAAACAAAAATTATTTTTATAAAAAAATCGTGTGGGATATTTTTATAGACAAAATAATGTAGAAGAAAATATTCAAATTAAATCTAATAGGACATACTAAAGAATATAGAAGAGTTAATACAGTACAGTTTGAGGAACATATTTTTTACTGCATTTTAATATTTTTCGATAATGTCCAATTGTCTGCCACATTAGCAAAAAAAAAATTCTGTTACGTTGTTATGCACGTGACGATACATTAATTTAAAGTACCAGAAAAATGAATCATGTGATCAGCATTTCATAAATAAAATTCTAAAAATTTATCTTTAAAAATTCCCCAAAAATCAGAAAATGGAGGTAAAGATTCGAAAAAGATTTCATTTTAAAGGAATTTTTATGATCTTTCTCGTGATATAAATTTTATAACCCTCAAATTATTGTTTTAAATACAAACTCAAAAAAAGTTACTGAAACATCTTAAAAATTTAATTTTAGAAAATCTAAGAGGAGTTTTTCAAAAATCTTTCTAAGTGCACCCCTACACTATAAGAAGAATCGCCATGCAAAATTTCAGTCCTTCAGGTCCAGCGGTTTGGTCTGTGCGTTGTATGTCAGTCAGTCAGTCAGTTATGTAACCGATATATATATATATATACATACATACATACATACATACATACATACATATATATATATATATATATATATATATATATATATATATATATATATATATATATATATATATATATATATATATATAACTGAAAGATATGCGCAATTTTCTACTGATATCTAACAGTACATCTGATGTTTCTTGTAGGGAGTTAATCAAAGTGTGTAAACGGAGAAAAGGAGTCTGTAAGTTCTCTAATTGAATTTTACCCCCAAAAGAAAGTGTTTGACACCTAATTACATTAACCCTGAGAGAAAACGTAATTGAATTTTATCGATTAATGCATCAAGATTTACTTCATAAAAAAAGTAATGAAATAGAGGACTGCGATATATTTTAGTCTAAAAACACGATGTTTTTTACACTATGTTATTTGTATATTTTAAATAAATCCGTCCATATAATTAAGTTATTTAAGTATTCATATTGAACGAATATCTAATAGATTATCACAACACGCTGAGTTTTTGAGATGTTCGAAGGTATCCTTCCATATGGTAAGGGATATGGCTATCAAATATGAATCAAATTTAATGAAGGTAACTATTTTATTGTATGACTAGCTGAAAACCCTCGCTTCGCTACGGAGTACATTAAAATTAAATACAACGGTAAACGTATGCAATTTATGCCAAAAAATAAATATATATATATTTATAATAAATGCGATGATCAATGTATACAATTGATTTAAAATATATATCTATCTATCTATCTATATATATATATTTATAAAAGAAATCATAAGGGATTTGCATTTTTTTTGGATAATATCCAATCGTCTGCTGCATTAGAAAGAGAAAAAAATATTTTTTTTGTCTATTTAGTTGTTACGCACGTGACGATAAATTTATTGAAAGTACCAGAAAAAGAAATCACGTGATCAGCATTTAATAAATTAAATTCTAAAAGTTAATCTTTAAAAATTCACCAAAAATCAGGAAATGGAGGTAAGAATTCGAAAAAAATTTCATTTTGAAGGAATTTTTATGATCTTTCTCGTGATATAAATTTTGTAACCCTCAATGTATTATTTTAAATGCAAACGTAAAAAAATTTTAAAAAACAGCTTAAAAATTTAATTTAAAAAAATCTAAGAAGAATTTTTGAAAAATCTTTCTTAGTGCACCCCTTACACTATTAGAAGAATCGCTATGCAAAATTTCATGCCTTTAGGTCCAGCGGTTTGATGTGTGCGTTGTCAGTCAGTTAGTCAGTCAGTGAATGAATGAGTCAGTTACGAAACTGTTTTATATATATAGATGATCGTTTGATAAGTCTTGGCAAAAATAATGAAAACTTTTTTTGAAGTTTTTATTTATTTTGCTAAGTGATCTGTTTTAAGGTCAATATATTTACTATTTCAACTATTTTCAAGCTATTTTTTACCCCACTATAAATTAAGGCTTGTCTTTCTCTGCAGCAAAAAAAAAGTTTGTTCCACTGACCACTTCGGTATTTGATGCAAATTTTTGTCTTGGAAGAGTTTTTTATTTTTCTGATTTGGGAACAAGGAACCATTTAGAAGTAGTGGCCACAACATGGGACCAGAATGATCAACGTCTCTTGGGATTTTTCTGCGACAATAAAAATCAACAAACCACTTGTAATTCATTCTAAGGGAAGGTGCAGACAATCCATAATATTCATCAAGCCTGGATTTAGTTTGTGGCACCATTTTGCCCCTTAAAGAGTTATGTTTTATCAACAATCGGAACTCGTCTTACTCCACTGTATGAGTACTGACAAAAATTCGTATCATTCACAGACTAAGGGTCAAAACTAAGGGGCATTCACAGACTAAGAGGCTGTCAGTCACAGACTAAGAGGCTGTCAGTCACAGACTAAGGATCAAAACTTTTTTAATTTTGACATGCCTGCCTTTGAAGTGCTTTAAATGCCTAGTGGTGCCATCTCTTACACTTTGCACCTCATTACGAAACAGCTCTTGTATTTACTACCATGTTCCTCAGTACTTATTTTTAATAAATGTACGAGGTTGTTGATACAGTCGAACCCCGTTGTAGCGAACCCGGTATATAACAAACTCCCGGATATAGCGAACGAAAATTTTGGTCCCACCGTTTTCCTATTGTATGTAATGCTAATTTATCCTTTTATAGCGAACCTCCGAAATCTTAAAAATCGGCTATAACGAACTTTTTTTTCAGTCGAATACTGAATTTTTTTTTTAATTTTTAAACTTTTTAAGAATGTTGAAGATACAATGAATGTTGAAGAAGCAATGAATATTGAAGAAGATGATGAAGATTTACCTATCGTAATGTGGATAGAAAAACACAAAATTTCATCATTCTCAGATTGGAACATGCAATTGTTTGAAACCTGTGATGATGAAGTCATTACATGTGAAAATCCGACTGATGAAGATATTGTGGAAGAAATTAAAATGAATCATTCTGAACTCGAAGATTCTGCATCTGATGCTGATGAAGAGGAGCACATGAATGACGAAATACCCACCATCTCAGATGCTACAGCAGCGATGAGTGTAATTAATAAGATTTGTCTACACAAACAGTGGAAGAAAAAGCCATTTTGGAGTCATTTGATGTATTGGACAAAGAAATCCATAAAAAATTTTTGAAATCGGCATCACGTCAGCAGAAAATTACCGATTATTTATGTATCAAAACAGTGAGCAACAATTCAAGGTAAAATGAATTTATTTCCATTTGTCTTCATTTTTAGTTAATTTAATTAGAATTATGTTATTTAAAACAATCGATTTTAGTCAATTTAATTTATTAATGATCATTTTTAATAGATTTTATCATTTTTTAATACATCACACACAGCAACTAATGAGTTATACATTTTGTAAACTCTATCATTTTTCTTAATGGTTCGGATATAGCGAACCACCGGATATAGCGAACAAAATCTTTGGTCCCTTGAAGTTCGTTATAACGGGGTTCGACTGTATATAGTTGAATCTAACGCCATCGAAATTAAAACTATTTATGTGTCTTTTTGTACAAACTCACCGAATTAAAATATCTGTATAAAGCTAAAATAATAGTTTTATAGGCATATATGAATGAACAGGTAAAGGAAGTTGCATTCCTTTGTTCTCTAACTACTGTTTCAATGGTCAAAGTTAATGATGTATTTCGTTAATCCGGAATTAGTTTTGTAGCACAGAAGGTCGTTCGCACTTTTTGGAAACGATTTTGATAGCTGCGTTTTACGTATAAATGACGTATTTTTGCGGTGATTTGTTACTATCTGATAGCCATGGTACTTGACAATAGCTCTAGCTCGAATTTTCCTTGAAAGTTAGTTCTTTCTTAGTACTGTCATGTCAATTTTACCCCATTCCTCTTGAACACTTTTCTAAAGTCCGTTCAGTGTTCTTGGACGCCGTTTTCCTAAGGCTCGTTTTAATAAACCGAAAGCGCAAAAGTACACTTGAGAAGCGTCATGTGATTTTACAGGTATTTCATTAAACGAATTATACTTGATTCCTGTTTCTGATTCTTTCATTGCTAAATAAGCGGCAGTTGATTTAGACGTGTGACTAGAGGATTTGTCCATTCTTAAAAAATTGGTTCTAAAATATTCTGCCGATAGTAGAGTGAATTAATGTTGGCTTTACTTGAGACTTTTATTATTTTTAATTTGCCATTGTAACAAAATTCTGCAACTATCATGAATATCTTTAGGAACTTTTCTGTACACTGATGAAGCCCTTTCGTACGGCCGTTCCCGTCAGTTGAGCAATAGAAAATTTATATTTTTTTATTACAGTCACTTAAATACACTCCAGCCTCATCGAGTGTTACCACAAATTTCCATTTTTCAGCAGCTAG
>OU015492.1:196246959-196326959 GCA_907164885.2 Dolomedes plantarius | reverse complement strand
ATATAAAATATATATATATATATATAATAAATACGATGATCAAAGTATACAATTGATGAAAAAAAACAAAATAATATATTTTTTTGGATAATGTCCAATCGTAAGCCGCATTAGCAAGAAAAATAAATTTTTTTTGCCTATTTAGTTGTTATGCACGTGACGATAAATTTATTGAATGTACCAGAAAAAGAAATCACGTGATCAGCATTTAGCAAATTAAATTCTAAAATTTAATCTTTAAACATTCACCAAAAATCAGAAAATGGAGGTAAAGATCCGAAAAAGATTTCATTTTAAAGGCATTTTTATGATCTTTCTCGTGATATAAATTTCATAACCTTCAAATTATTATTTTGAAGGCAAACTTTAAAAAAGTTACTAAAACAGTTTAAAAATTTAATTTAAAAAAATCTAAGAAGAATTTTTCAAAAATCTTTCTTAGCGAACCCCTACAGTATAAGAAGAAACGCCATGCAAAATTTCAGCCTTTTAGGTCCAGCAGTTTGGACTGTGCGTTGTATGTCAGTCAGTCAGTCAGTCAGTCAATTAAGGAACTGTTTCATATATATAGATAAGACTTCTAGGACAGGATGAAAGGATATATCCTTTGACTATGTCCTATAATCGGTAGATATATGTATGTCACACAAATAAAATATAACTAAAAGTAGATAATTCAATAAAGCAATATAATTATTAGCACGAAGAATGCAGACAAAAATAAACCGCAATGACGCATTTTGGGCTGAATGCACCATAGTGCAAGATTCTGTAGCCGTAAAGGAACTAAGCCATATAACGAGGCAACCGACTGGTCTCTTCATCAGGAGACCTAACCAAATCAGTTACCTCAAGGGGGAACTTTCTGAATAGGATGCAGGTCTAATCAAAAGACATCCCAAGACCCCGAGATCCCCATTGAAACAGATAGTCAAATCGAAATGAAAAAGACACGGACAACTTGCATTTAGGGCTCAACGCACCATAAATGCAAGTACACTTACAATCCTAAAAGAACACAAATGAAAACACAGAAGTGCAAAAGGCGCACTCACCCTATTCCAATGAGTAACGTATATAGCCAAATAGCAGCCATTTTATAACCCTAAGAGTTGCGCCACTGTAGCAAGACTACAGCGCCACATCCTGTTGAAGTTTTTAAGCCACAAAAATTTAAAGAAAGTGTGAAACCAGAAAACCCTATCATAAGAATCCTTAAAATATACCCGAGTCTAAATGCCATTTTTTTTAATACTTTAAAGATTACCAAAATTATTAGGTAAATTGTTCTTACGTAGGTTTTTCTCGAAATTATTACACGTCTCCAAAATGTCGTCACTGTTATTGCAAGTGTTTTTTATTCTGTTTAGTTGTGAGTGAAAGATATTATAATAAATTTTATAGTTTAAATTGCTATGGAAATTAGCAAACGTAGTAACCTCAAAGTTAAAATCTAATCTTAGTTAAAATCAGGGTAATCAAAGTTAAAATCTAATCTTAGTTAATAGTTGAAATTTTTAAATGATAGGGTAGGTTTTCTGTTAATTTGTTCAGCTGTCTATGCCCTCTTTATACGTATTTTCACGTTGAATTACTTACATTATTTGTGTTCCACCAAAAAAGTAAGATACGCAATTTTAATCATTTCTTCACAACATTTTTCCTTTTCTTTTTAATGGCAACACTCTCCTTTCTTTGTCATCCACCTGGCGATCTTCTTCGAGTTTCTTCATCAATATTTGTGGCCTATATTTGAATGCCCTCAAAGCAGTTCAAACCTACTCTAGTAACATTACATTCATTAAAAGCAAGGAGAAGAAGTGGTGTTCAGCCGAAAAGGTAAGTTAAAATTGTGAAGAGAAAATTTCTTAAGGAAAAATTGCTTTAGAGAAATTGTATAATGAGATGGGGCACTATCTTGGTGAAACAAAAGTTTTGAAATTCCCAAGAATCAAGGCCTTCACAAGTCTTCTTGTGGCTTCCAGAAAATTTCCCAGTAGGTTCGAAGTTAAATTACTGGTCGATCAGCACGAACATTCTCATTGCAAAAATACTGAGGGGAAATACCCCACAGCTTAAAACTGAAGCTATATTTAGTATTTTGTTAACCATAGTTTCAGTTAAATCCACTATGCAAAATGGATGTGATGGTCTGATCTATGTTCATTCAGACAGTAGAAATTTAGTGAATCATGACTTAAACTTTGATATTCTTCCATTATGCTTTGAATTCTAATTAATTCCAGAATTCGATAGCATTATAATTTTCATTTCAGTGAAATTTTAAAATATCTTTGATAGCATTTCTAACTTATAAATGTTACTTATTTTTTAACGTAGGATTACGTTCTTCCATAACGGTCCCCCGGGAAGGAAGATTTCAGACGCTAAAACCATCCGCCCGTACCTCGAGAGTTATAATTTTTGCAGCGTGCGAAACCCAGTCTTTATCGCTTGGACAAGCAGTAAACAGTTAAACAGAAAAGTAACAAAATGCGTCAAAATTTTGGCATACATGTATATATATATATATATATATATATGCATACAAAAGAGGTAAGGAATGATAAGTAATTCTACGTTAATATAGTTTCGTTAGAAGAGACTTTTTTTTCGAACAACGGTTCTATCGTAATGGAAAAGTACCTTTTTCTGAGATTTTACCTACTGCTTATTTATCTAGAATTTGTTTTACAGTCTGTTGTACAATACATCATACTATATTTCTGAATTTAATATTTCAATGTGCATTTTTGCATGTATTTATGTGCACATACGTAATACTCCAATTTTGCAGTTGCAGATTTATACCCACAGCATGCAAGTTTTGCTTGCCAGTCCGAGAATAGAGCTTTAAAATATTTCAATTCTTTTTCGAATTTATCGCACGTATAAATTTAAACTCAATTTTATACATTTTGGAGATATAGCTCAGACACAAGAAAAATAAATATAGAAAATTGGAACAGAGAATGAATGAGGGCAAAAGAATGCAACGGAGAGAATAATCCGGAAAGATAAACATATTTTTTTTTACATCACGCATACTGAGGATAAAAAATAGAAATAACTCTAATACTTATGCGATTCAAAAAACTTTACGATTCAGCGAATATTGATTGCAGGGATCTAGATATATTTCTTTTCTGACCTTTTTTTGTGCCCCAACTTCCATTTTTGCGTTTTCAAATCACTGTCTATTATTAAGTATTTCGATGTCTGAAAGTAATACTAGCATGCTTCAAATTTCCAATTAAAATGAAAATAAGAGTTTTCTTTTTCTGAAGAAAATATGCTTTCACTTTAAACGCATGCTGAGAAATATTCTAGCTATATGTAAAAATATTAATATTTTTCTGATGTGCCTCGCGTTCCCTGTTATATCCTCATTGATCTTATTTTACAAACCCGAATACAATAGCATTATAGCAAATACGTAGCATGTTTCCACTTCTGTAATAAAAGCAAAATCCTCTTCCTTTTTATTTTTTCTCACATAATTTAGCTGTCGACGTTTTTTCTTGAAGAACGAAATACAAAATTCCACACGCATCATCTATATATTTTCATTTAAACAATATCTGGAGTTTGCCTCATCTGGAGATAAAAAAGTTGTGGGCCTTCAAAAAAAACTGGAAAGTTTTATCTAACATCCAATTTACTCAAGATAAAACTACCGACTTTCTCAAAGGAAACATTTATTTCACGCAGTTAGTGTTTCGAAGGCACTTTTTTTTCCGGAAATGAATTGAGGAGCTAAACAATGAGATAAAAATAATTTAGTAGACAATTACATTGCTTCTTCAAATAATGCTTAAATCTTATGCTACGTCTCAACAAACTATAATTCATTTTATGGGCAACAATTCGAGCAATCTAAATTGCAGTAAATACTCTCTAGACCTCAGGTGTATTTTTTGTGTTTTCACTCGGTGGTTGTCTTTTATAATAATGAATAGCTTTTTCTTAAGTACTTTTCTTAAGTATTGAATGACAGGAGTGCACTCAACTAGGCACTAAATCAGCAAAATTATTTACAATACATTTGCATTTGATTATTTTTATAAACATTTCTACATATTTTCATGTTGTTGTTGTTTTTGTTTTTGTAGTTGTTCTTGTTGTTGTTGTTGATGATGATGATTTTGTTGTTGTTGTTGTTGTTGTTATTAATCCCAGATTGTCTAGGAAGGCTAGACAATCTCCATGAAACCAAAAATTTCTAAAAAGCATAAAAACAGTAGAGGGTCCCAAAGGATCTTTGTAAAACCCAAACAACCCAAAAGATGGGCAGGGGAGCCATGTCGGCAGAGCACCAGTAACACTCCGGGAAGATCTTCTGAACTTGCCGAAAAGTGAGTGCTCTAATATGACCACTCATGAAGCGCGAGAAGGCTGTTTGATATTTTCTGGGCTTGAGCTGGAAAGACCCACCCGGACTTCTTCCAAAGTTGTTGTTGTTGTTGCTTATGCCCCTTGACCGACAGTAACATCAGATCAAGTCCCGAAGGCTATGGGCGATGAAGGTGCGGCTCCTGTTTTGAATTAGCACCACAAGGGTCGGAGTCCGACTTGGCTAAATGACCGGTCCCGTAATTTTGAACCGAGTCATGTGACGAGACCGGAACACTTGATCCCGCACCTCCAGAGGTAAATTTGAGAGCTTGGAGGACATTGTAGCCCCGCCCTGTTATACGTGCCCCGGCCACCATTAGTGAACACGGCGGTAGATTTGCAGCGACGAGCATCGAACGAGGGATATTCAGATCACTGTCCCGCTGCTCTTGCAAACTGGGCTACCGCGCCCTCTTCCAAAGTACCATGGGTGGAAGGGAGGAGTTCTCCCAAGATGGTTTAGTTCTGTCTTCTTAAGGGAGTAAATCTCGCTAAAAGTAAGAGCCCCACAAGGGCAGCAGTCCTGGCTAAAAAGTCGGCCCTTTCATTACCGTCAATCCCAACATGGGAAGGAATCCACTGAAAATGGATAGTGTGTCCAAAATAAAGCCGGTCAAGAAGATCCAAGATGTCCAGGCTAATCTGGTCCCCCTGACATATTTTCATTGTCTTTATAGTAAGAAGTAAAAGAGAATAAACGCGTGAACAGAAATGAATTTGTTTATATCACAGTAATAATTCAATGAATATCTGTAACCTAATAGAGAGGCATTTAAAATATACGTACTGATAAAAAAAATGCATTAGAATCGGTAAAAAATAGGTATATATGTATTTCGGAATGAAGCGAAAATTCCTCGGACACTCCCAAATGATCCAAAAACTAATCATCTAGATCACATGTGTTTATATCACAGTAATAATTCAATCAATATCAGTAACCTAATAGAGAGGCATTTAAAATATACGTACTGATAAAAAAATGCAGTAGAATCGGTAAAAGAAGGTGTATATGGATATTGGAATGGAGCAAAAATTCCTCGGACACTCTCAAATGATCCAAGAACTAATGAGGTAGATCACATGTGTTTTTTTAAGAATATTTTTATTTATTTATTTTTAATTACGCGTCCTAGCCGGAACGATTCTACACTAGGTCTGTAAAAGGCAACGATCATATGAATGTTGCTCCAGTTTACAAGTTTTACTGGCACTACAAGGGTCAGAGTTTGACTTGTCCAGTTGTCATCACAATTTTCACTGAGCACCCCCAGGGGTGCCATCTGGGGTCTGGTACCTACTTCCACCCTCTCTGACATCATAGGACTTTCCCGTCTACAGATTTAACTTCTCATACCCGGGCTAGACACTAAGGTATATAGCCCAGTTCAAGCCCAATGGGCACTGAACTGTGAACTCAACCACTAGCCTATCTTGGGCCCTTAAAATTTAATAAAAGCCTGAAATGAAGAAAATTTTAATTTCAACTCTGCAGTTATTATAAGCTAGTATACTACATTCCATTTACTATAGTCCATTTACCATAACTGTTTTACTGATTATTGAAAATTCGTATTTATTGAAAGTTTAAGAATTAATTCATGAACCCGTGCACCCAATTTAAAAACTGGGCTATTTTTATGTGAGGATTTCAATAGATAAATACGTCGAAAAATACCATTTCCATTTCGCAAGTGTCTCAACCCGATGTTTAGCTATGAAGAATGTTTCTCTCAGAATGTTTTTATTACAGAATAGTAAATGCATATCTTTGAATTCTCTCTTGCCTGCATTTGAAAATAAATCTTTAAAAGTAGCTCGTATGTTTTCCGAAAATATTTTTATGTCCATTTATCTGTTTCAAAATAAACAATTTCAATACTATCTCAATTGACATAAATAGGACATACTAAAGAGTTAATATAGTACAGTTTGAGGAACATAATATCCTTTATTTTATTTTAATATTTTTTTGGATAATGTCCAATCGTCTGCCGCATTAGCAAGAAAAAAATATTTTTTTGTCTATTTAGTTGTTATGCACGTGACAATAAATTTATTCAAATTACCAGAAAAAGAAATCACGTGATCAGCATTTAATAAAATAAATTCTAAAAATTAATCTTTAAAAATTCACCAAAAATCAGAAAATGGAGGTAAAGATTCGAAAAAAATTTCATTTTAAAGGAATGTTTATGATCTTTCTTGTGATATCAATTTTATAACCCTCAAATTATTATTTTAAATGCAAACTTAAAAAAAGATACAAAAACAGCTTAAAAATTTAATTTTAAAAAATCTAAGAAGAATTTTTCAAAAATCTCTCTTAGTGCACCCCTACACTCTAAGAAGAATCGCCATGCAAAATTTCAGCTCTTTAGGTCCAGCGGTTTGGTCTGTGCGTTGTATGTCAGTCAGAGAATCAGTCAGTTACGGAACTGTTATATACACTGCTGGCCACTGTAAATGCAACACCCTGAAGGAAACATGCAAATAACATGAAATTTGCAACATGCATTAGCGGAGGTGAGATATGCAAATGATTAGAATTTCAGCTCAGACGCACATAACGCGCGCCTGTGGCGCCACTTCAAAGCGCTATTTAAGGCTTGGAGATTTCGACGATTTCAAGTTCGGCAATTGTGTTTTTCTTGTGGTTTTTTCAAAAAAACGATCAATTATGCCTCGTCGAAAACAGCGATCATCTTTTGATCAAGTATCCGAGTTCGACAGAGGAAGGATAGTGACCTACCGAGATTGTGGATTATCTTTCAGGGAAATCGGTAGTCGTGTTGGACGAAACCAAACAACTGTAATGCGGATATGTGATCGTTGGATGCAGGAGAGTACGACGGACCGGCGTGTTCGATCGCATCCACCTCAGCGCACCACATCACGTGATGACAGGCAAATTGTGCGCATGGCAGTGACGGATCGCTCAGTCACATCACGAACCATAGCACAGCACATGCAGTCTGTAACGCATCATCCAGTGTCTGCGCGTACCATTCGACGCCGTTTACAGCAGAGTGGTCTGTCCGCAAGACGTCCATTGCTTTGTCTACCCTTGACGCAGGACCACAGACGTCTCCGCCGCCAATGGTGCGATGACAGAAGGATGTGGACGGCAGAATGGAATGAAATTGTCTTAACTGACGAGTCACGCTTCTGTCTGCAACACCACGATGGTCACATTCGAGTCTGGAGACACCGTGAAGAGAGGATGCTGAACAGATGCGTTATGCACCGCCACACTGGTCCTGCACCGGGTATTATGGTGTGGGGCGGTATTGGATATCACTCTCGCACACCTCTAGTACGCATTGCCGGTACTTTAAACAGCCAGGGCTACATCTCCGAGGTGTTGGAGCCAGTTGTCCTTCCTTACCTTCAGGGCTTGCCCACAGCCATATTTCAACAGGATAATGCGCGACCACACGTGGCACGCATTGTCCAACGGTTCTTCGTCAATCGCCAGATTGAATTGCTTCCCTGGCCGCCTCGCTCTCCGGATCTTTCGCCGATAGAAAACATGTGGTCCATGGTTGCTCTACGATTGACCCAGATTCCATCCCCAGCTGCCACAACAGATCAACTTTGGCAACGTGTGGAAGCTGCTTGGTCTGCTGTACCCCAAGAACTCATCCAAAGAATCAATGCCTCATACATCTCCTCCTTGAATCAATGCCGAGGCGTGTGGCAGCGGTGATCTCCAACAATGGCGGCTACTCTGGCTACTGATTTTGGCAGGAATCACACTTCACAGAAGTCTATAAATTTAATCATTTGATACTTGGTCAACATGTTATCTACAAAATAAATTTTGTTGTGATATCTCTTGTCTTTCTTGGTGTTGCAATTTGGGTGGCCAGCAGTATATATATAGATTATTTTATCTGATTTATCATCTAACATATTTAAACATTTTTAAATTTCAAATTCGTCATCAATTTACTTTCTGTTGCTAAATATTGTTCTTTTTGAAAACGAACATATGGGTCGAATGTTATTATTTTTCAAATTAAAATAAATTATATGTTTTTCTTTAAATGTTGCTTCCTTTTGCCGAGCATACATTTCGATCTTCATAACGTCCTTTAATGCAATCTAACCACCATAAAATTAGCTGATATGAGTTCTATCATGTTAAAAATTAAACTTGAATCTTATCTTCTTAAGGGTTTTATGCTTTTGATGATATGTTCATAATCTATGTATATAAAACAGTTCCGTAACTGACTGACTGACAGATAACGTACAGACCAAACTGCTGGACCTAAAGGGCTGAAATTTTGCATGGCGATCCTTCTTATAGTG
Source organism: Dolomedes plantarius (assembly GCA_907164885.2). Lineage (NCBI taxonomy): Eukaryota > Metazoa > Arthropoda > Arachnida > Araneae > Dolomedidae > Dolomedes > Dolomedes plantarius. The sequence continues at coordinate 196,318,247 of OU015492.1, read as the reverse complement.
TAGGGGTGCACTAAGAAATATTTTTTAAAAACTCTTTTTAGATTTTTAAAATTGAATTTTTAAGCTGTGTTTATAATATTCTTTAAAGTTTGCATTTAAAATAATAATCTGAGGGTTATAAAATGTATATCACGAGAAAGGTAGTAAAAATTCCTTTAAAATGAAATTTTTTTCGAATCTTTATCTCCATTTTCTGATTTTGGTGAATTTTTTAAGATTAATTTTTATAATTTAGTTTATTAGATGCTGATCATGTGGTTTCTTTCCCTTTTGTGATACTTTAAATTAATTTATCGTCACGTGCATAACAACGAAATAAATTGACGAAAATAATATTAAAATGTGGTAGAAGATAAAATTTAACCCCTATATTGAGAGGGAAGTTTTTTAAGAATTTAATTCATATCAGTATGTTTTATAGATATTAAACATACAAATTAGTTGCATGCATTGAACGTTGTATTTAATTTGAATATTTTGTTCTACATTATTCTGTCTATAAAAATATCCGTTACGATTTTTAGCACGGGTATTCAGCTAGTAAAACTATAAAAAGAATTAAATTTTCAATCAAAATTTAGACACGCAAAAGATCATTTAAAAATCCCTTTATAGTGATCAGATTTGTGTTCAGGAATTCATTTTGGATGATCTCAGATGTTAGTAAAAAAGAAGCCCTCTTAAATTTTAAAATCTATTTACATAAGATCAGTTACTATATATCTTTGTTTAACAGCCATCAAATTGAATTCATTCTATCACATGAACGTACTCACAGAACGTATTTGTATAACTCATTATATTTCACAGAATCACAAGAGAAATAAAATAAAAGAATACTTATGCTTCAAAAATTTATCTGAATGAATTTTTTATGCTGTTGTATGTACTTCTTATTTCCTTTAAAGTGAAGTATTCATTTCATAACCGCAGAAAGTAATTTTTCTTCCGTTTATTAAGCTAGAAAGATCCAGAATAAAGCTTATGTATGCTGGTTATTATCCACATTTGCATAGATATTCATGTCAAAGTTTGAAAGTATGTTTACTTCTTTTTCGTCTGTTTTTTTATACCTCATCCATTATGGAATATAATTGAATTATTTGTATTAGTAATGTATTATATAATGTTACCATTGTAACATTGTGTTTACAATCGTTTGGAAGATGAGAAAACTTACTTGTCTATGATGCTACGCAATGGATTTAAGTGTAATGCGTAAGTCATTTGAATAACTACATTCATGTTAAAATTTAGTTGCTGCTAGAAATGGTCATAACTGAAACGTGAGGGAATGTAAATTAATGCAACTGATCAATAATTTAAGGTATTTGAGAAATAATAGTCCCACGAAAGAGGAAATTACCAATAATGTATTAATTTACTTTAAGAAAGGACTTTCAAACTACACTTAAGAAATCTAAACTTCTAACCTGACAGGCTTCATGTATTATGTTTTTTTTCGTCGTAATAAATTAAATTAAGTTCAGTTGAAAATGATTTAAATATTTCCACATCTAGCCCACCATATTTCACTGCTGCTAATTTCAGTTCATAGCATTAAATCATACAGCTTTGTCTTCGCTCTTAAACATTCTGGATGATAGTTAAATCCTTTCCACTTCTTAATTGAATTTATCTATAATCACAAAGTATATGGTTTTTCGAAGTGTTGGCGCTAAAAAATGATATATTTTGCCTTTCTATTATATTCACATAAAAAATCGTTATACTTTAAGCAGCTATGATTTAGCAAAGTGGTTAAATTTTAACCTGAAAGTATATTATTAATATTCCAATAACTACATTTTTAGGTATTTAGTTTTCCTTACTATATCATTTTTTTAACCCGTGAGCTACTACTTTAATTATATTTAGTAAGCAAAATAAGTTTTCGTTTTAGTTTTTAAAGGTGATTCCGTTTTGAGGATCCTTTGAAAAGATATTTCGCACCTTCCAATTCTCTTATAAAATGCTTAAGTTTCTCTAATGTGTGTATGTTATAATATCCTCTCTCTTAAAGTTATGTTAAAAGCGTGAATCATATGACTAGTCAGCCAATAATAATGCCTCTGAAATGCTTCATTCATCTGTAATTTTCTTTTCGAGGACGGTAGAACAGGTCAGTACAGTAGCCATTCTTATCAACTTTACCAACTCCATTCCGGCTAACACCGAACTACGTAACTTCCTTACGTACTTCAAACAAGCATCGGTGTCTCGCCCACATAGCAGTCTAACAGACGAGAAGTTACGAGGGTTGGGGTATAATTCATGGCAACTATTTTTTTTCTTGTAGATATGTGAACGGATCACAAGCGTATATGTGTCGTGTGGAAGTTCTGCAGGCATAGTGTGTATGCAGAACAACAGATGGGTCTGTGATAGCTGGTAGTAGCGCAGCGAGGGCTCTGAAATCAGTCAGTTGGTGAGTGTCGTGCGAGATGGAAGTAACCCGTGTTGAGCAGCGCGCTTACATCAAAATAGCCGTTCTCCGAGGGAGAAATGCGACGGAATGTCACAGTGAATTAGTAGAAGCCCTTGGGAATAATGCCCTACCATATCGTACAGTAGCATGGGCAGGGGAATACATTGAGGGTCTTTAGGCCCAGGTTTGTCATGTCAACTTTATGTGTACTGTGTTATAATTTTTTTTTGAACGGTGAAGGCCATATTGCCCTGTATACTACCGTAATAAATTAGTGTGTTACGATATTTCATTGCTATTCATTGTACACACATGTAGTTAAGACCTTGTCCTTTCGTCTGTATATGTCACATTTTCCAACCGGACTGGTATCTTCAAGAAAAAAAATAGTTGCCATGACTTATATCCCTACCCTCGTATTTTGCATAAACACTGTAAATATCAGCACAACTGCTGAAGGTTTTTCATTTACAATATAAAACAATTTTCACAGTTTACTTTTGGATGGTAGCTTTTACAAAAATTTTGCGTAATCTGCATACCTTTACCAGTCGAGTGCGTGAAGGGGAAACAAAGTTTTTCTTTTTTTTTTCGCATCTTTGGGAGAAATTGGGTCGATAAAATATTGTCACCTGAGTGCAAGAACTCAGTAACTCGATTCTTCAAGTTCTCGAAGATCTCATGATGTCTACTTCTTGCAGTGAGAAAATACTCGTCGTTCTGTTTGTCTAATTATGACACTAGCCAACAGATGGCATTAGGTTAGCAAAGTGTTAGTTATTGCATTCAAATCTTATGTAATGTAGCTATAAATACCCAGGTATCTCAAAAATGATTTTTTTGGAGTTACCTAGTTCTTTTTACTCAGGTGGCGAGATGTAGAATAATAAATGGAAGGGATCTTGAGTAGAAAGGGAGAATTCAATATAGTACGTGAGAAGATAGAGTTGGATTCGTGCAAAGGTGAAACAGGTTGAGACCGGCAATGGAATCTGTCCCTTACGGTCAACATAGACGAAAAGTGATTTCTGGTTAGGATATAGAAGAAACCACTATGTATGGTCTTAGATTTCGAGATGTTATTGTTCGAGGTGTTCCTACCACAGACAACTATGATAAAATAAATATAGTTTTAAAGCCTTCAATTATACTAAAATTATGATAAGTTTTCAAAACTCTGTATTTTACTGTATTGTACTGCATAGTATATAACTTTGTTTTATGAAATTTGATCTTTTTGTTGCCACTTAACCCTTTCAGGGGCATCAACCTTCATAGTTTGCACAGAGCAGATTTTTTGCCTATATTTTAAGCTAAAAAATCTTGAAAAAAATTTCAATTAAAAGTTGCAAAATGTTTTTACTTCTTTAAACTGATAACAGATGGCAGAACTAACCATTTTTCTGCTCATTTAACTGGAATACATTGAATGCAAGTGAAAAAGGACTAGATTTAGGCGTTTGCACTGTGCAAACGGCGCCCCTCAAAGGGTTAAATACTGTACGTTTACTGGTACATATGTACGTATACATTACATCTCCAATTTTTCTCTGGGTATATGCGTGTAAGTCTGTTAGTAATTTTTAAATAGTTCTTATTAAGCATACAGAACAAATTGTTAGAGTTCATTGTATTTTTTTCCTTTACTATATGTGTTAAATGCTGTCAACCGCTGTCGTGTCTGCCGCGTCATCCCCTTTTGTCTTGTTCCTGCTATTTTTCTCTCAAGAAAGCAGGGGGAGTAGGACAATGACCCCGGCACGATAAGGGATTCGAGATTGTAGACGGTGCCCCGTGCTGAAGTCAGGGGGTGGTCCGATACTGGTGTGACCCACGCGAGAGAAGGCGTGCGGCGTTTGGTCTGTTGTTGTTTGCTCGAGGGAGCGGGGCAGACGAGTAAAGTGCGTGGGTGTATTGAGACCCCGAGGACGCATTAGGCCTTGTTAGATAGCATTTAGAATCTAGATGATTGACCTAGTTAGATATTTGTATATAATTCTATACAATAAGTTTGTAGATAGCTGTGTTTGTGCTTGCGAAAGAAAATAAAACTTTGAATATTCACTGGTATGGTACTGAACTTTGTGACGTGAAAATTTACTTGTGTACCATTGCAAACGTCTTGACATGAAACGAACCAAAGCGAACCTGTAGAAGTGAAGAGGTTCTACAACCGCAGTAAGAGTTAGAAAAGGAACTGGAGATTTTCAATGACTCTCTACTGATGGATTTGCGCATCTAACCCTGCAAATAGAATGAGCTGGCAGTTTTTTTTTATACTTCCACTTGAGTCTTTTATAAATAGTTCTACCTATTATATATTCTAGGTCTATTATCACTGGACACAATAGTAGTTTTCGCCATTTGACAGTCTTTTCACATAAAGAACGAATTTTATGGAACTCCATTAGCCTCAGATATTCTGTCATGTTTTTCTGACAAATAGTGATTTCCACTCTAATACATTCTGAGTAATACACTAGATTCCCCCAAACACAATGAAGTCTTTTTAAAATAAATATGAAGGAAAAAGTTATATTTTACACGCTACCAAGAATCAAAAGCAAAAGGAGCCAACATTTCCTCTATAAACTTTCAATGGTGGTCTCACAACACATTGAGCTCGGCACAAATTTTCCCTTCTGACATCTTCTGATTTGAAACTCTTTGTTACATCTGCAATAGATATTTTAGATTATTTTTCAGCGAATGAATGTTAAAATATTCAGCCGGGGAGGAAAAACAGCTCAAAAATATGTATTATGCATCCAGTGATCCCAAAACCAGTTCTGCCTTTTGACGTTGGGATAAAATATTCACTTTCAGAATATTAAATATGCTTTAAATCTGTAAGTATGTACCCATTTTATTAAAGTAAACAAAAATAATATGCAGTTCTTAAATCATTAATACGCCTCAAAGTAAATAATTTAAATGTTAATGTTCATATAAATTTAAAATATACAAAATGTTTCTCAGAAACTGTAGAAAAATTAGTTTTAGTATTTCTTTAAATTGTGTTCTTAACAGTTTACTACTTATCTTACGGTCATTAGTAAAAAGATGCATTAGTATTTGTTTCTAAAAACATTTTTTTTTCAAATTGGGCATTTTCTTGTTCTGAACTCAACTATGGTTTATTAAAAGCTGGGTTTGACAAAATCACTTAAATTCGGTACTTTTATTAATGCGGAAGTTAATAAGTAAAAGTTAACGAAGTCATTGCAAGTTTATTTCCGAAAATACACCATTAAATGTTAAAATAGTTTTTATTTTAACTTTGATGTACAAAACACATTTTTTTACTTTTTTTACAGAAATACTTTCAATTAAAATGTCTTCTCATGTAAATCCAAAATCCTGAATAGAGTACCCCTACACTATAAGAAGAATCACCATGCAAAATTTCAGCCCTTTAGGTCCAGCGGTTTGGTCTGTGCGTTGTATGTCAGTGAGTCAGTCAGTTACGGAACTGTTATAGATTTTTATCGTTAAGAAACGGTTATAGAGATGGCTAATTTCTACCCTAACTTGGGTATATGTAAATTGAAGTGACCCTCTAATGAAGTATACACGACACTTAACAGTTATATAACAAAGTTTATTCTTTGCTTATACTTGCGTTTCAAAACAATACTGCGTACTACTAGTACAACATGTATAAACACTGTGCAAAGAAATACAGTTCGAAATACTCATAAGTATAAACACTATGCAAGGAATGTTATTTCAAAAATACTCACAAATTACTCTAAAGTCAAACCAGCGATACTGCACAGTAAACTTATTCCTATGACCACAAATATCCTTCGTCTACCGGATTGGTACGAACTCGCGTAAGTTTGAAGCAAACTAGCTAATCGCCACAAGCGGCAACTCGCATGAAGCACTACAATCAAACCACACTCTCTTCTGTAATCTAGCTGCTCGGTATTTATACCAACTGCCTATGCTGAAATTAGCATAACTTAAGCGGCTTCTTTCAATTTATGCACTTAATAATTCGATTATTGTCAATTGAATCTTATATCGACCTTACACAGTTAAATTAGGAAAAATAAAAGTATACTTTTATTGTAATCAAAAACAACAACTTTTCTTGGAAGACTGGGGGAAAAATGTAAATTATCAGCTACATGTTTTAGACGCTACTGTTATGTGGCGCCAAAATCACAGTGCTTAGTTCCCCTAACATGTCAAACTTCTGGTGAGGGACAATTGCAAACTTCTTTTATATCTCTACTTGCTACTACGTGACTACTACGTGAACACTTGTACTACTACGTGACTTGCATTGTTACGCTTCAAATTACGTAGGGTATCATTAAACCCCAGACAGTCCTCCCTCCCACATTTCCCTCGACTTATTCCTTTCATCGTTTTAAAGTTTCATCTTGCTTTAAGTTCTTTCCTCGGCTTTTATTTATAATCACTAAGCTACGAATTTTTGGCGTTTGATGGCCGGGTTTTTATGGGAGAGCAATATGTTTCTATTTGGCACTAAAACATTTTCACTGCTGAAGGGGGGAACCAAAAACCTTGTGTATGTTGTGCATTAGCAGAAAACATTGAGCAGAATAAACTATCGATGCTCCATAAATATGTATACAGTTACCTGATCAAAGTTATACACTCTATGAATATTTAAGCTTCATATCACGTTGAATGAATTTTAGTATGTCATCCATTCTGTAATATTGATAGATATACAGAGTCGTAAAATGTGAGGAGTCAAAAAATTGCGCGAAAATTTTCTTTACATATGAATATATTATTTTTACGAGTGGTGTCTATCATAGCAATATCGATTTCGATATGAAACTATATACTCAATAAATAAAATAAACAAAGATTAATCTATACGTATTAGTTATTCCAGATAATTAAAATAAATGAAGGACGGCATGCACTGGGCTATAAGTTCTATACTTTCAAGTTACGTTGTAAGGGATTTAAAATTGAAAAGAAAAAATGATGTCGAGACAAATTTTTCTTTTTTCGGAAGAATTGAGGACTTCATAGCAATCTGTAATTCCTGCAGTTTTCGTTCGCCCATTTTAAAAAGTTAATTAAATCTGTTATGGGTATTTGAAGCAATAAATCAAAAGAATTCACCAGAAGAAAGAACGAAAACAATTTTCTGTTTCAGAGGCGATATTCTCCAGGAAAAGAAGGAATTGTGTATTGATTAACTAATTAATACCGTATGGAAGGATGAGATTAAATTGTAAAAGTCTTACGATTCAAAAATCGAAATGGTGGTTTAAAATAATATATCATATACGTATTTTACATGTAATTTTGACTAGCCTATATTTCATATTTTCTCTCGGGCACAACATAAATGCATCAACGAGTGGTGATTTATACGATTGTGTAAAGATACCATAAGAGTGATAGTACATTACGTTTTTAAATTATATGAAATAAACTGAAAACTGAAAAACAATACCTTAGTAGATTTATTTATAGTGTTTATCATGTAGAGATATATCTCTTTTCACAGAACACAGATTCCGTGATATTTATTTTACATAAAAATCATTTTGTTTCCATTTAAACCCATATAAGAGTTACTGTTTTATTGTTCCTATTGTTGACTTAGATATGGACATTTTCAGTTGTTTGAGTCCTGGGTCCAAAATATAACTGTTATATAGTATTACAGCATCGGCTATACTTTTTCGATTTTTTTCCAATGCTGCCTCTTATATATTACACATTCCCAGAGTAAAATGTTTGTGACATTTGAAATGTAATAAGTATTTTAACCATTACCAAACTTAATGATGTTGCTCTAATGTAATATTATTTTAGAACAGGGCATTTTTGAAGTTTCTGTCTTATATCTATACATATCTATATTTACAGGTGGTTATCAAATGGAAACATTATGAAACATCAGGAAAACCTTTAGTAATACGGCGCAGGATCAAATTTGTCATTAAATGCCACATGATTCACCTTGGAATTGGATTATACAAGTCATGAATAGTTGTTAAGAATATATTAAACCATTCTTCAGGGAAAAATCATGAAAGTTCATGTAGAGATGCTGTGATGGATATCGATACCTGGCTCTGTCCGCTTATACAGATCACAGTGGTTGGATGATATATATTCGGGGGGATTGTACAGGGCAAGATAAGATATTTGATTTCTTTTTCATGCTCTTCAAACCAATACTTGATAGATTTAGCTGTATGTATAAGGGAATTATCATCCTGGAGAACGCCATCCCTTGCAAGAAACAATGTTTGAACCATAGGATGGACTAGTGAGCTATAATTTCAACATAGTCCTTCCTATTTAATATCCCTTTTAGGGTTACAATAGGGCCTGAAGCAAACCATGAGATGTCATCCCAAACCCTGATAGATCTACCTCCATGATTAACAGTTGAGATGAGACAGCCAGAATATTACGCTTGTGTGGGTGTTCTCCAGACTTACGCACGTCCTGTTGCAAGGAACAATGCGAACAATGATTCGTCAGACCAAATGCCGTTTTTCGACATATTACTTGCCCAGGATTTACTCTCGTGGTACCATTGTGGACGATATTTTGTATTGACATCTATTACAAGTGGCTTGGGAATAGCTACTCTTTGCTTTGTTTTTGAAGTTCCCTTCTACGTCAAATGGTTGATACCGGAACATGCAGATGTAGATTGAGCTCTTCGGTCATTTTAGTTGTAGTTGTTTTCTTTCTTCATGTCACAATCCGCTTCAATACCTGGTCCGTCTCTTTCACTCAGCTCTCCCTTTCGTCCACTATTCTGTTTGGCAAAGATTGTTTTTCCATGCACTTTGTATGTTATCATGACTTTCGATACCATAGCTCAAAAAACACCCATTAGCCTGGGGGTTACAGTAACAGCTCCTCCAATTTAAAGGCGCTCCAACAATTTGCCCTTTTCGCAAGGTCTAAAAGTTTGATATTTTACGCTGTTCCTCCCAAAAGCACGATACCCTTAGCTTCATTACAGCTACCTGAAAGCAGAATAATGCATACACTATATTATATAATAAAATACCGGTGGCCAGACTTGTTTTTTAAGGAATACGAAGCACATTCATAAATACCACTAATATTGATAGGTGTTTCCATTATTTTGATAACCACCTGTATATGTGTGTGTGTGTGTGAGAGAGAGAGAGAGAGAGAGAGAGAGATAATGATCACAATTGAATGAATTGCTGCGTATAACTTGGAGTTGCAGTCGTCTGAAGTGTTGATCCAGCTCAACTCTTAGAAAATTTAGGAGGGAAACATAGACGTATTCCATAGACGTATTTATTTGTTATCAAGCAAGCTGTTGTGGCCACATAACTTTACTGGAAAAGACATGATTCTAAGAGATTGCAGTAGCCACATGCAAAAGTTAGGAGTGAAGAGAAGTGACGTGGCCTTACATAATATCAGTGGAGATGGGACGTCCGCAACAGGACGGGACGGGAAAACAGCAGTGCTTACATAACAGAGTTAAGTTAGAAAAAGGAGAGAGAAGTCTTCTATTCAGGCAAATATTAATGACTGTTTGATGATCTTGCCACCAGGGGGCTGAAATTACTCATTATTTATTGGGCGAATTTAGTTTCGTGGAGTTAACGTGCCCACACCGTGGTTCTCCCGGGTGCTAGATCACGCGCCTGCTAGATATGCGTTTCATTAAAAAGAAAGAATTTAAAAACAGGACTTATTTATTACATACAAATTTAATGAGTCCTTCGGTTCAGACCAGATATTATTTGGATGTTATTGAGTTCAAATATTTCAAATACCTGCCTAATAATCGGCATGGTAAATATAAATTATAACTTACATTATTTTTAGGTTACAATTTGAAAAAGGGGTTGTACTTTATTAAAAAGAGAATATGCTTTAAAAGTAATTTAAGAAGACGCGTTATATATATATATATATATATATATATATATATATATATATATATGAGGCTTTTGACTCTCAAATATGAGAAATGATTATTTCAAATCTTGTTGATTCCCTAAAATGAAATTGTGTATACCCACAAGTAGCTGACATAATGAGTTTATAATCTTCCTCAAGAGCTTAGGGGTGCCAATTTTGAAACATCGAGTAATCCATCCTCAAGATGTGGACGATATTCAGGGGCTAGTTGCATGCAAGATACCTGACCGCTGAATTACTTATCTTCTCACAGTGCATTCCCCAGCCACGTGCTGGTACTCTTTTCCCCCTTCCTAAACTAACCTCTACCCCAACAAATTTTCAAAACTACTCCAAATTTGATAGATGCGATGTCTTAAGAAAAATATCGAATTTCAATCCTTACATCCTGTATTTTAAAATTCTGTAATTTCTTAAATTTAAGGCTGTATATATTGTAATTTTAATAAACACACAAGCCCAACTTTGTATTCTTTTAAGAAAATTTTTTTCTTTAACGACTCAACATTATTTCCAAAAAATTAAAGCTCAGTTTGTATTTTGCATTTTATAGTGGCTCGTAAAGGGGTTCCAGCATACATTAGTTCCAAAGCAATAAGTTTTATGCAGCAGGTTTTTTTCGCTTTATTGATAGAGATAAAAAGGTTGTTTTACTTGCATGACATTATTTTTTACTTCTAATAAGTATACCATCAAATGCAGCTTAAATATATTCACGACCCAAAAAAAAAAAGATTATTCAACTATTGACCCAAGAGATGCATAAAAAAAGAGTTAGTGCGAAAAGAGCAGAGGGCTGCCATCAGCTGAAAATAAATGCTTTTGACGACACTTAAGGCCTGTCCAAACACTACTTTCTTGCACTGTCGGCTATTTCTCCTACTCTTGACGCTAAAGCCTATAATACCAGCATGTCCGCAGAGAATCCTCTACGTGATCTCTCACGGGTTATTATTTGAAGATAAGTTTTGTGGTATTATATTCCTAAGAAGGTTAAGGTATTGTGTAACAATGTTGACTCCAATCTTTTATTTTGAACTTAACTTTGTTGTTATATACTCATGATTCTTAAGCAAAATGAATTGTTGAATAAATGCTTAGCCGGCAAATTATTTTTTAATTTATTTTATATATATATTATGAGAACTTAGGACAGCATCTAGTAATAATAAAATAATAAACACACATAAAATATTTTGAATAAAAAATCTATGATTCCTTGAACACTCAGCAATTAAAAGTTTGCAAAGTGTTCTTAAAAGTAGATTTTTATTTATTTACCAAATATTCCGCAATTTTGCATTGATTAGGAAAAAAAATAATTAAAATTAAATACTAAGTTTGGGGAGGAAAGTACTTTTCTATTTCCATTAAATGAGTCATAATTTTAATTTTCGTTTGTATAATTCGTTTAATGACGTCGAATTTTTTATACATCAATAAATTTCCACCACAATGAAACTCATACACTTTATCCTCTAACAGTCCTTGTCTTTATTTGAATATGTTTCGTATTTTTCAGAACTTTGATGCTAGAAAGCCCTAAAATTGCAGTCTCTATTAACCGTTTTGTTTTTCATGAAGCAAATTATGTCATTACAACTAGTGACACGACCACCTGTACTTACAATTAGGTTAAAGAAAATTGCTCTTCATACAAATATCAATATTACTTGGTAATGAAATATTTCGTATTAGCCGAGAAGCTAACGCAATATCTCCATTCATGGTGACAAATTTATTTCTGGAGGGCCAGTTTAACTCAGTTAATTAAAAAGAAACAACACAAGAATCTTCATGTTTAATATCTTTAAACTAGAAGCTATATAAGAAAGTAAAATCTTTCTCTTGAAAAAAGGAAAAATATGCTCCTAAGAAGTAAATTAAAAATTTACAAATAAAATTTAAAACTTTAATATCTGCGATGATTATTTGCATGTAAAAGTTTTTTTATCTAATAGCACTAGCTTTGTCAGTCTATTTTAATTTTATAATTTATAGCGTTTTCATTTCCTATAATTTTAACACACCGAGTAAAAAAACGCCAAATGGGAACAAAGGTATTTCTCCCTGTTTGAATAGTAGAACAGTAGATACCATTTGATTAAATATTAAGTTAACTTAAGGAATTACTAATAACTGTAAATCTGTATTTTCTGCACCTTACGACATTGATTTCCTGTAAAGCCAGTTCTTTCTGATGCAAAAACGTTTGTGTCCTTAATACCGCATTCACACGGAAAGCAAAAGCCCTCTGTGTTTCCAAGTTGTAGAACTAGAAGCAAAAACATGATTATGAGCTTTTCTAAAAAATGGCGCCTGTATTTCTCGTAATCTGTGCTATTCAACAAGGGCTTCTTGTTTCAATGTCGTCAGCAACTTTATTATCAAAACTTCTTATATCAAGTGGAATAGGAACAGGAAGCTTTGGAACCCAGGTTTATCGTAGTTGATTTAATATGGGCTTAGCCCTGATTCCAGATATATTAGAATCTTTCTATTACCTTATTAGCAGTGGTGCCATCGGAAAGCAAAAGCCCTCTGTGTTTCCAAGTTGTAGAACTAGAAGCAAAAACATGATTCTGAGCTTTCCTAAAAAATGGCACCTGTATTTCTCGTAATCTGTGCTATTCAACAAGGGCTTCTTGTTTCAATGTCGTCAGCAACTTTATTATCTAAACTTCTTATATCAAGTGGAATAGGAAAAGGAAGCTTTGGAACCCAGGTTTATCGTAGTTGAATTAATATGGGCTTAGCCCTGATTCCAGATATATTAGAATCTTTCTATTCCCTGATTAGCAGTGGTGCCACAATTGGCATTTCACAGGATTCCTTTCACAAGGAACTCAACAGAATTACGCACGAGGCCCTCAAACATCATACTGACGCCTAAGAATAATATATTTTGATATTGTTTCAAGGGCGCAATATTGTTTCTTTTATGAAATTTTAAAGTAAGGTCACCTCGAAATAAAAGATGTTCTCACTTCTGGGAAATAAACTAACTACAGGGTGGCTAATAAATACTGTGACAAATATCGAATCATTTAATTACACACAGATGAAATAGAAAATGGGAAATACAACAATATTATTAACATTATACATGAAAGTTTACCATGAAATAATTTTACTCGAATCGACCGCCATCTTTATCGATTACTAAAGATAATCTCTTACGCCACTGTCCTATTGCGGCACGAATCATTTTATGAGGTAATTTGTCCCATTCACTCCGTATGGAAGCTTTGAGGGAGTCCAAACTTCTGTGCTGCTTAGCATTTACTTTAGACTCTAAAATCCCCCAAATGCAATAGTCTAAAGGATTTAGATCTGGTGAAGAAGGTGGCCAATCTTCTTGCTTGATAAACTTCGGGCAATTGGCATGGAGCCATTCCTGTGTTGTTTTGGATCGGTGGGACGGTGAAAAACCTTGCTGAAATATCCAATTCTTTTTGGGATACAATCTGTTAGCATGTGGTAATAAATGTGTAGCCAATACTTCCTGTTTGTAATATTCAGCATTGATTTTTATCCCTTTATCGATGAATTTCAGAGGCAGTTTTCCATTGTGTGACACTGCAGCCCAAACCATAACAGAATTCTTGTTCTGAAAGCGTTTAACAGTTCGAAGATTTTCAGGTATATCCTCGAAGGTTGCTGAATATACAACATCATTTTTAGCATTATAACTTTGTTCTGTACAAAACAGCATCTCATCAGAGAAAATTATTTTTTCAACTCTTTTGCTACCGTGCCGGTTCAGCAATTTCTTACATCTTTGTAACCTTTTTACTATTTGTGCAGTAGTCAACCCTTGAACTTTTCTTTTGCGATAAGGGCGAAAACCCAGGTCTTCATTTATGATAAGTTGCATAGTTCTGCGACTGATGTTCTCTTCTGCAGCCATTTTATTTGCAGAACCTTGTGGATTTCTTCGTATCTTTCCACGAATTCTTTTGATACGTTCTTTTGTACGAACAGTGCGTGGACGACCGGACCTTGGTCGATCTTTACAGCTATTGGTATCCAATAATCGATTTATAGTCCTATATATAAACGTCCTATTAAAACTAAGGCATTTTAATTGCTTAAATATTTTACCTGCAGAAAATCCGCGATCAAAAAGCTGTTTAACCATTAACCTTTTGGCTTCCATCTTTAAAAATATTCTACATGTTTTACTTTAAACAAAAATCGTCTGCGTTTACAAAAAGTTGCCAATCACACAAATAGATAGATAAATTGTTTTTCGAAACTATTAAAATTAACTCTTATTTTTTGGAGTGTTACAGTATTTATTAGCCACCCTGTAGAGATTCTTGATGGTTTAGAGGTCAGCAGGCCTTTCATTACTTTAAAATTTGATTCGCATGTGATGTAATAGCTAAGTGGATATTGTAAAAGTTTTAATATGTCAAAGAATGGAGGAAACTCTATGAAAGCCCCTATTTATCCAATTGCCCTATCATATCACATAATCCATGTTGTATCTCGTATAAAATAGAATGAGCATAGAAGAAAGCGAAAGAGCAAACCAAACTATCAATTCGAAAATAATCCCTCCAATATACCTTTAAACTAATCATTTTTTGATCAGGATTACGTTTGTAAAGTATGTAAATTACATAAGTTAAAAGACTGAGTAAAATCTTACTCACTGTTGTTATTAAAATCCAACGAAAACATTTCCTTTTTATTTATCTTGATATTCGTCAAGTAATCTTTAAAAAATATAGTTTTTATGTTTTTACACTGTTTTTTATTTGAGTTTTTTGTTTTCAATTTACCTAAAACCATAGCATATACTGTTGTATCTCACATATATTTTAAAATCTATAGCAGGAAAGCATGTAAAACCCATTCAAAACTTTATGCCGGATTCCTAAAAGCAATTTGAAGATTTTATTCCCATAAGAAATTTACGGACCGAGCTATAAAATGGCGTGCTTCTTGCTCCAAGGCCTCTGTTTCATCAATACTTTCACTGACAACATAACCTTTGATCTTTGATCTAAGCGTGCTGGAGTTGTAAATTCCTCTGAAACTGAAATTGAAATGCGAAATCAGTGCTTCATTCAATTAATGATTCTACGACGAGACTTATGCATAATGAAATACGGAAATTTATGCAAAGATGCAATCTCTACATCTGGAAGTTTGTATCGTTTTCGAAAGGAATTGGGTTCTCTACAAAACTGAGATTTAAAAGTGTATATATATAGAAAGAGAATTTTTAAATTAAACCTTATTTTGCTTGTTTGATCATAAATTTTGTAAAAAGGGATATTTTAAAATTTTTATATTAACAAGTTAAATTTGTCTCTTTCATTAGCTGCATATTTCTTATGTTCATTATAATTTCTGGCAGTGCATAATGACAGTGGCGTAGCGAGCATAACTGGCACCCGGGGCACGATACCTTTGTGGCGACCCCCCCCCCCCCTGAAAAACATATAGTAATATAATATATAGACCCTATATTGGCGCCATCGATAAACATATAATAACATAATATATAGACCTTATATTGGCACTCCCCCCCTAAAAGCATATAGTAACATAATATATAGACCTTATGTTGGTGCCCTCCCCTAAAAACATGTAGTAATATAATATATAGACCTTATATTGGCACCCCCCACAAAATAATATAGTAATATAATATATATATACCTTATATTGGCGCCCTCCCCGAAAAACATATAGTAATATAATATATAGACCTTATATTGGGGCCCTCCCCTGAAAAACATATAGTAATATAATACTCTCGAGTGGCCCTGTGCGAGTGGCGCCCGGGGCATGATAGACCCCCTTGCCCCCCCCCTTTGCTTCGCCACTGCATAATGATGAGATTACGCATGGATATATGCGATAAAATATCTTTAATATTCCATTGAAAATTTTTTTTAACATTTCCTCAATGGGATCTCTTTCCTTTCCTTTTCTTTTCCAGCAGCATTTTGGTTTGTTTTGCATTACCTTTATTAACTCTGTCACATCTCTGTATAATTTTCAGTGTGCTGCTCACGTAAATCATTTTCCGGGATTCTGGATTGGGTCAGCTATGAATCTTGCCAAATGTAATATATACGCTATGTTTTTCTCATAGACTGTAAAACTAGATTTCCCGTTGGAAAAATTAGAAACATAAACAAACTCCTATTCTCACTCGAGATTTTTGGATTAACGTTCAGGAAAATACATGGATTACGTTTATATATTGTTGCTTGAAGTAGTGGGGAATTTCACTTCTAGAATAAATAATCAGATAATCTGCAGGTTAAGGAATAAGATCCTAGACAGACCAGCAAAGAAATTTCTTCAAATTTAGACTACTAAAAAGCTCTACTAAGGAGTTTGTAATAATTTAAGCATCAGAACCGCTACTTTAGTTTTTTTCCATGTATTCGCGTCTCTTTTCATCAAGAAAAAAATATTTCAGGTAGTCTCTTCTAACGAAACTACCGCGGGTTATTATCGTAGGATAACTTATCGTTGCTTACCTGTTTTTTTTTTTTTTAACGCAGTTTGGTACTTTTCTGTTTAACTGTTTACTGCTACTGGGTTTGGCGAGCTTCCAATATTATGACTCGCGACGCAGGACGAACTCTGCATTTTTTTCTTTCCGGAGGACCGTTATTGAGGAACGTAATCCTACGTTAAAATATAATTGGAACTCACAATTCCATTTCAATCAATAATTCATTATGGGGCGTATTTATTCCTCTTCATTTTTGTTATTGTGTTCAAAATTGGACTTAACACTATCAATCGCAATATAGCATGGTACAATTTCAGTAATATATAATAGTTCTCGCCTTTTTTTCATTTTAACGACAGTCTAACAGGGTCATGAGTTGAACTTGCTTTTCTTAACATGAGGGTCAGTGTTCTACTTCCTGAACTATCCCAGGGATATGTTTTCTTAATGTTTATCATTCTATCTTTAATAAGCCAGTAAGTTGGCCAGAGTATATATTTTTTTGTGTGTTTAATGGTGCTAATGATTTTTTTCCATGGAGAATTTTTTTTGACACATTTGATTAACGGTCCCAAATCAACCCCTTTATGATAAATAGCTCGGTGGTTACCAATTATAGTAAACTGGGTGGTTAAATGATAGTGGGTGATAAATTATATATGATAAAGTTTTGGCTCGTGATAATTTGGTGTTACATAAATTAAATTTTATACAAGTAAAGTATAGTGGGAACAGAGCGTTGTGAATTTAAATTTCGTAATGTATTGTCAAAATAATTTATGAATACTTAACTACTATTGGGAAATATAAACACTTGTAGACAAAATTTCTTTTCTGCAGTCCTGGTAGCACGTGGAAGGGATAATGCACATCAGCTAAAACTACGAGAATCCGGCTACGGGGGAAAGATGGAGCTAGGCCTACTACGTAGAATCTGGTCCACGAGTCGATGCACAGAAATTGAACGAGGAACCGGAAAACTGGATGTTTGAATACATCATATACATTGTGGCCTTAAATTGGGAGATGTGGCACTAAAAAGTCATTGGAAGAAAGGAACTCCATACCTTAATATCTAACGGATACACATATAACTTGGCCAGTGCTGGTCATTCTGAAAAAAAAGAGAAAGGGTGACAGACACGAGTATATGAAGTACTTCGGATTTGTTTTTAAATTTAAGTTAGTTAGAGGAGGCTTAAGGCCAGTGGCTTATTGCCATTTGCAAATACAGGTACATGGTCCAGCATGATCTCCGGTCAGCAAGGATCAGGTGGGCGAGATGGCGTCCAGTAACGGCATTGGAATCGCTTTTTCCAGGGCGTCGGAAACAGGAGTAGTAATGACTGCATGGTCCTATCTCAAGGCTCCCGAGAGATCCCTCTGTCTGTTTTTCTTCAACCTTTTCCCCGTGCTGGGACGGTCACGTGACTTCTTGATTCAGACACCATCTGAAGCATGTCACGCCAATTCCAGCGCCAAGGCGCACGGCTAGTTCTGTGGACAAAGATTATTGATGTGTTTGCGAGTAAAAAAAAAGGGATCAAAGGAGAATGTTATCGCCAATCATTAGGCAACCCCTTTTAAGGGATTAACATTGGTATTTTCTGTTTCTGCTGATAAGCGATGAAAGCAGATAACGTGACCAAAAGGGTGCGCATTTTTTGATGGTACATTCACATTGCACTGCAGGGAAGTGCCCCCAATTCCTGTCACGGTAACCCTACCCGTCGGGTAGGGTTCATTTCACTCTCATCCCCCATTCCCGCCCCCAAGGTCCCTTCTTTTTCTTTGATGCTCTCGGCAAAGACCGCTCCGACACAAGATCAGTGCAGGACTGCTCTGCAGGCCGCTGCCCATAAATCACTGATTTCCCCACAGAATTCTGGAGGAGAGCATGGATGTGAACGCGCTATGAGAAAGAAGTGATTGTCTGGGGGACTATATACGCCTGTAAAATTATTGAGGGAACAGCTCCCTAATGCGTTTAAGTATTCGAATGGCAAAGCAGGTTTTACTAGTAATATTGTAGCAAAAGTTAATAAGCGTTTCAAAACGTTACGACATACATAATAGTGGTTCGGTGATGATGATGGTTGACCCAACTGCTGAAGAACTTGCTGTACGATGCTTTCATGAATTTAATGAATCGACACGGAGAATAACTGGCACAAATTTAATTTAAATTAATATTTGTTCATCGAAGACATCTTTGACGATTTGCAGATCACAGAAATTATACAGACTAATGCCAGCCAGTATCACAATAAATTATGTCCGAAGACAAACAAAATAGAGGGAATTCGCCCTGCTTGCAACCTACACCTCTCATGGCGAATATCGCTCTCTTTTTTTTATATATAGAATGCAAGCGAGCGTCACTCATAGCCTGCTCACAACCTAGAGCTAGTATGCGTTAGTATGCTTGCGCTCCGATAAATAGATCGCATCTTCTTTTGCACATATTAATCAAATAAAACTTGTAGGAAGGAATAATTAAGTAGTTTATAAATGCTGTAGCAAAAGACTATATTAAAACGAAATACTAAAAACTGCGATTACATTGTTATTATCTTTTGGAAAACTCCGCGTATGAATACATTGAATCTATCTTGCACGTGTTTAATATTTAACTTACAGTTAAGCGGTAAATCCGAATCGACATGCGATTTCGAATATGTATATCGATTTTATTATTGTAGATATTGTAGATATATTAAATTATTGTAGATAATAACAATATAATTGCTTTAAGAATTCAAAATCTACCTGGAAAATTATAAGTTATATTTTATGCATTAAGTTAACCGAGCAACGTTATTAATAGAAATCCAGCTAGCAAATAATTAATTAAAGAGATGATATTAATTAATAAAGATAATAATAATAATAATAGTTAATTAAAGTTAATATTGATAATTATAATTAATATTTAAATCTGAAATAGTAGTTAACTTTCTACATAGTGACGTTACGTCACACCTTAACAGTAAGTATCGACCGTCTGTCGCGAGCGAGGATCCAACTCACGTCTCCAAATTTCCAGCTTGGAGCACTACAACATAAACTAAATTAACAATGCATCTTAACCTTTCAAGTCTTTATTACATTATCAATCTTAAATTTTGATTTTAAGTTTTGGGGAAAATTCTGTTTTGTGGACACATAAAAGATTTAAATATTAGTTCTAAAATAACGTTTTTTTATTTCTGGTCCTTTGATACTGAATTTTTAAAACTTTATTTCGAATGTCAGGGGTATAAAATAAATTATGTATATTTTACGTTTGAAGCAACTGCTGCCTTCATATATAGTGACATAAAATTTATCTGTATTTATTATAAAAATAATCGTAATGTCTGACCATGAAATTTCGGCGAGAATAATAAACTTTGCTTAAACTGTTAGAATCCTTATTTGTTATTCGGCAATGAAATTTTAACACCTATAAAGCAACCTATAAAGCATAGAATATTACAACAATGTCTACGGAAAATCCATTAGATATCTATTTGTTGCAAGGATGTGTTCTTTACATTGGAATTTTGTTCTTCACTGGAATTTTTGAGCTGTACAAGCTTTATTTAATATGATGCAAAAAAAGTGAGAACTTCATACATTAATGCCTGTTGTTATGAAACAAAAATTTATTTGTTCGCGTGCAAAACATATTCGCCGGTCAAAAAACAGATTAGAGAAAAAACAGTAAAAAAAAATTCAAGATAAACTCACGAAATTCGTGGAAAGAATGCTGACAACAGATTTTAGAACAATGCTTTCTAGAATAATAGGCTGGTACTAGAGATGCTAAGAATAAGTCTTTTAACTTTCATATATAGTATTATGAGGCTATGAAGTATCTATTATGTAAAATATTCGAGTAATTTACAGATAGTTTTCTGAAAAAAAAACTTAATTTGTTTCTTCTAAAATATATCCATGTGTCCATGGCGTCAAAAATTATTTTTGCTAAAGCTGATTGGGAGCTCGTCGGATCTTACTTCAAGTATCTGGTAATGGGTACTGGATATTGCTTAAATTAAAATTAAAATTAAAATGCTAATATTATCAGAAAAATATTTGAGTTTTTACATTTAATTAAGAAATTAGAAATAAATAACTAAAAGAAATTAGAGTTTGTTTTTAGTAGGAATAAAATTAATTGATAGCTCTTTGCAAGTTAAATATATTTAAGAGCTAATTGTTCTTAAGTATGCTATTTGAAAAGTTTGTTGTGATTTGAATAGTGTTAATCCTTGTAATATTTGAGTATAATTATATTGAATATTGTATGCTTACTATGGCTAGCAGTTTGTTATTATTTGTTGAATATTATTGTATTGTATATTATTTGCATTGTTTATCATACTGCTAATACGCGGTAGTTGTTTAAGGTATATCATAAATAAACTTGAGTAAATCTGGCATATGGTAAAAAATATACAGTATGCCCACTAAAGTCTCTTCCCACCCTCTTAACTTCGGAACGGCTGCTGCTATATTCATAAAAGTGGTGTCTAGGTATAGTAAAGCAGCTATGCGCTACTGAATGAAACCACCTACCACGCCACCTGGTGGAAAACTGCGGAGTTAGCATTCCTATCTCGAAAACACAACGAGATAGGGATAAAAAGGGATTTACAAAGTTGTAGAAAATCATCGATTTAGTACGAAAAGATACCTTGTGGACATTAATGAGAAGACTACAACGCTTAAAACGAGCATTTGTTTTTTCGTGATTTCCTACACTGTGACGTGGCAAAAAGATCTGAGAAAGAAAAAAAACAACTAAATTTAACAATATACCTTTATTTGAGATGTTCAAACTTCTCACCGTCAGCTGCAATACACATTTGGATCCTCGTTTGAATCTCACGTTGCACACGTTGGAGCATAGAGCGTGACACGTTGGCACAAGCGTCCGTAATGCGTCGTTTAAGGTCCTGCAATGTTTGTGGAGGGGTCGCATGCAACTTCTGTTTCAGGTATCCCCACAGGAAAAAGTCCAGTGGAATCAGATCAGGCGAACGTGGAGGCCACTCTTCGAAACTGCCATACCCAATTATTTGGTCCCCGAATTCCTTGACGAGTTGTCGCTTCACTGGAGATCTCAGCTTTGGAATACTCAGCCATGACCACGAGCATCAACATACTACAACCCCAAGAAGATGTCTCTTTTATAGCTGTCTCAGGTGAACAGGCGTGACGTTTCTTACGTATTTGCATACTGAAAAAATTTCGAACACCAAGCGCAAGTTGCGTTGAGTTGATGCGACACTATTTTACACGATCTACGTATTGTCTACTCTGTTTATAAAGACAATCAGTACAAGGATGAAACCCTCGAGGTTTGAATCGCGGTCAGTTTGATTGGGGATCAAACGCGATATACCACTGTTCACATTGCGGTGTCGTGTTTTGCCCGAAAAATAATCATTTCTCCTTTCGTTCAAGTTTTGTGACGTCACATGGCAGGAAATCACGAAAAATCAAATGCGCGTTTTAACCGTTCTATTCTTTACATTAATGTTCACAAGGTATCTTTTCGTACTAAATCGATGATTTTCTACAACTTTGTAAATCACCTTTTTACCCTATCTCGTTCCGTTTTCGAGATAGGAATGCTAACTCCGCGGTTTTCCACCAGTTGGCGCGGTAGGTGGTTTCATTCAGTAGCGCATGGCTACTTTACTATACCTAGACACCACTTTTATGAATATAGCAGCAGCCATTCCGAAGTTAAGAGGGTGGGAAGGGACTTTAGTGGGCATACTGTATGTATGTATATGTATATGTATATATATTTATATATATATATGTGTATGTGTATGTATATATATATATATATATATATATATATATATATATATATATATATATATATATATATATATATATATATATTTATAAGAATACTTAAATAATAAAAAATTCTAGGACTAGGTTCAAATGGAACCAGAAATGGACTTTTTCGGCTGTTAACTAGCTAATTTAAATTAATGTAGTCGTTTGACTCTAAATGGCCTGTTTTGATCTGTTTTATTGTTGCATTAAGCTTGTCGGGTTGACCTTGCGGGTTCTGTTGTGGTCCAACAGGATTGCCGCCATAAGGACAGTTATCAGAGTATGTTTGCCTTATAACCAAAAGGTGTGGGAGGCGGAAGGATCGACTTACCCACTTCCAGCCATTATGCACCCAATGCAGCCAAAGTATGACATAAAAAGATAGAATCCACCAAGCCTCACTATACAGCCTGATAACAATGGATTGGATGTTGCTGCAACTTCCTGCCGGGCTTTGATATGCAGAGGTTTGACAAACGTGAGTATGCAACTTTTGGTGCACACTGCGCGGGCCATTCCCCCATCGCGATGGGGATGAATCCGCGCATCCGCGTCTCAGGTGTGATAGTTCGTTCCTTTCAAAGTCAATTATCTTTGTTCGTGTTAGACTTATAAAAAAATGTAAATGTTGTTTTTGTTCATAATTTAATACTCTTCAATTTTGGTAGTCAATTTTTTTTTTTACATAAAATCAATATTTTTCTGCAAAAAACCAAAAATATCTACACATTTTCCAAGATGGCGGCGAAAGCTCAAGTCTGACAGGTAGGGACTTTCAGTATGTTCAACAGTATGCCCAAACAAACATCTGAACCAATTTTCAAAACTCTCATATTTTTTATCCATAAAACCTATTTTGACTGGGCTATTGTTACAGTAGTGAAAGCTCAAGTCTGATCGGTAGGGACTTTTAGTATGTTCAACAGTATGCCCAAACAAACATCTCCACCAATTTTCAAAACTCTCATATTTTTCATCCATAAAACCTATTTTGACTGGGCTATTGTTACAATTCAGAGGAGATACGATTGTCATTGGACTACGCTGGGATAGGAAATAAAAGCTGACATAGAAATCTAAATTTTAGTAATATTATGCTTCAAATAACTATTATTAAAAAACAGCAAGTTGATAAAAAAAATCTGAAATTTGAGCTTGTAAAAAATGAATATTCGGACCCGGTTTGGAAGAAACTAATGAATTCTGGAAAATTTTCTGGTTCAATTAAACGTTACATGGCAATATTTTAAAAAATCATCGATACTGCAGCAATCACAATTTTTTAATATATTAGAAGAAAATTGATTCAAAAACTATGTGATCAATAAATCGTCCCGTTCTATTTATAACTTAAAACTTTATTTTTCCTATATACTAATTATTATGTTATTTGTAAATATTGTTTTTTTT
This sequence comes from Dolomedes plantarius, assembly GCA_907164885.2. NCBI lineage: Eukaryota > Metazoa > Arthropoda > Arachnida > Araneae > Dolomedidae > Dolomedes > Dolomedes plantarius. The sequence goes on along the minus strand of OU015492.1, from coordinate 196,294,146 downwards.
TATCCTGCTATACCAGAAGTTGACTGAAAATCTCCTTAAAAGTATGCACAGAACATATGAAACTTTAATGTTTATGTTCTGCATTGTATAACAAAAATTAAATTGTTGTAATACAGAATCTTTGTTCTGCATATATTTTTAAACTTTGAGTACATGTTAGAAGGAAGGTAGTAGTTCCTACTTTCAAAAAGATTTTTTTTTTAATCTTAATGCTAACCTTTAAACATTCACCTTAAAACAAAATATAAATCTGAACTAAAAACGTGATGCGAATACTAATGAATATACATGTGTCCTATCCCCATAATAGAATGTTTTTATTTTAAATCTTCCTATGATTATTTCCTTTGTGCATGCTTTCATTATTTCTAGCAACAAATTCATATAATAAAAATAAACTTTAGATTTAAATAATTAGAAGATAAAAAGAAATTTTTATATACCATGTTTTTAAATTTTCTGTTGAATCATATAAACTTGACAATTCTATGTATTAATAAATACTTTTTTTTAAAATTTTTTGATGAATTATCCCATTAACTTGAAAGAAAATGAAGTTAAAGCAAAATTAAGTGAAAATTAATTTAATTCTGCTTAAAGATGGCTAAATGTATTTAAAAAATGCATTGTCATCGTGTTCTGAGCTATTCTAAAAGTTTCAAATGTCTAGCTAATCGGGAAGTTAGTTAAAAAAGCGATTGCAAGATTTGTACTGGACAAACACACACGCAAACAAACACACAAACAAGAAAGCAAGTTAATAAAAACATGGTAAAATATATAAAAATATACAAAATATCGACGTTATAAAGCAATGCTTTAACACACACGTTATGAAAAGCAATTTAAAAAAGGATATATTCTTCCCAAACACTCAGCCATACAAATGCTGACTTATTAGTTTATTTTGTTCATTTTTCCCTTTATTTTACATTTTTCACTTATTTACACAGAAAATTTACTTTTCTCTTTAAAAGAATCCTTTTCTAGATGCTTTTCCGTGTTCAAGTTCCTTAAAGATTTCACTGAAAGAATTTGTCATTAAAGAAATTACCAGGAGCATTTTTTTGCTTCGTATATAATTTATTTATATTTGCAAAGCACTATGTCATGATGTATTTTAATGAATTCTACACACGTACTATAAAGTACCATTGAATAATTTAAAGTGCTTTCCATTTGTAAATTATTCACAAATCTTTCAAAGCAACAGACTTTTTTATATTTTTATGAACTGAGTAAAACAAGCTCATTGCACATATTGAAAGAAACTGTATGGATGTAAAAATATATAAAGACTTATAGCAGTGCTTGAAAACATAAATTAATTATATACTTTTCTGAACTAATTAACTATATTATCGAGGCGAGATTTTCCTAGAAATACCTACATTCTAATTCGGAATCAATATTACTTTCTTTCGTTCTTTTTTATCCAGTGTCATTATTTTTCTAATTTTAACCAATAGTTAAATCATTTCTATTTTCAAATTTAAAAAATTTTAAACTTAATCAATATTCATTTTTACTGAGCTTAGATACTTCCTGCACCACTTTATGTATTATTAAATTCTTACCAGTCGTTCATGAACCACGTACTTTCCTTGCAGTCTGAATTTTGGTTATTCCGTAACGGTAAAAATTAATAAAATAAAAATATATTAAACCAGCCGGGCTTCGCCCGTCTAGCCGGTCGGTTTAGGGACCCGCTCCCTTCAGCAATCATTGTCAGAGAATGGAAACTCTAAAAAACAACGAATAAAGGTATTTAAATTTTGTGGTGCAACAATAAATAGCGCACAGACTGTGATACAGCGCATACTGTATCAGTCTCGTGGCGCCATCTAGCAGACCTTAGCGCAAATAGAATCAAATATTGAATAGAAAATTGAATCAATTAATTTGAAGTGTGTATAATGTTTTTAAACCATCTCAATATTATTAAGAGAAGTAATAAGATTTTAATAAAATTTATTTCTTTTATAATAGAAATGCTTCTTTTCAGTGTTTTTAATTGTATAATTCAGTGTTTTAATTGCATAATCACGCTGTGAATAAATCACGCTTTGTTTACATCGTATGATCTCAAGATTAGAATCCAAATAACTCTAAAACTATTGCAGTAACAAATTAAGTGTACGCAGAAAAAATTATCAGTTTCTAAAGCTCTTTCCAAATATGTAACATTTATATACTTTCATGAAAAAAATTACATCGATTTTGACATTTTCAAATATGGCTGAATTCGAAAGGGAGGCTCTTCCATTTCTGGATTTACCCTTCAAAAATTGTTGGTTTTTTATTAATTAAAAATTAACGATATTAAGATTTAAAATTCGAGCTTCGAGGTGCACATGTTCAGACTCTAGAATCCCGTTGGCCAAATTTCATAGTTGTAAGTTTCATAGATTCGTCTAGAGGCAGCACACAAACACACAAACACTTCCTTTTATTAGTATAGATAATCTTGTCATATATCAATTATTCCAGTAACAAATACCTAAGGCATGATATAATTATATTTTTTTATTAAACACGTAATACTTAACATGTGCATAAATTTAAATTACAATTTCTTTAGTTTTATAATCTCAACAAACTCTATCTCGTGGGAGAAAAAAGAAACGTGTTTACATTATAATATCAGACTAATGCTCCAAGGACATTATATAGTCAGTGCGGTATTGACATAACTAAGTGTAAACAATAAAACATGCATACTTATTTCAACTCAAGAACCTCTAATCTCCATTACAAGTGCATCGATATTTTGATCCCATTCATCAATTATTTCTGAGTTGGTTATATTTTCCTCTCGTTTGAAGACAATGTCTACTATTCATTATTTTTCACATTGATTATTGTAGGGACGAAATAATAAACTATAATATGCATTTGGAAGGAACTGTTAACAACCTGAAACATTTGATAATCTTGACAGGATTGGGCCTTAATTATTTAAACTTTATCTCTGTGTGTGTGTATGTATATATATATATATATATATATATATATATATCGGGGGTGGGCAGACTTTTCCAGGGTACGGGCTACTTCTAATTTTTTCAAGGTGTTGCGGTCCACCCAGTGACGTAAGTCTGGTGAGCTAAAAAAAACCGTCTACAATATTTATTAAAACTTAATAATAAATACGGAATATGTACTTACCTACATAACTACAAGAAAAAACTTCCTCTTTTAAAACTGCGTTTAAAGCTTATCGCGTCGGTGTTCCATAAATGTTTCTTTTAGTATGCGCGTCTTAGGTCTTAGTAAAGGCGGTCACCCCAAAATGTCTTGGTGGTCCACCGGCCGATCGCGATTGATTTAATGCCCCCCCCTGATATATATATATATATATATATATATATATACATATATATATATATATATATATATATATATATATATATATATATATATATATATACCGGATGGTTCAAATTAAAATATCCCTGTTTGGGACGCCCTGGCGAAAAAAGCAGTGGACGTAACGTCTTCATATTTGGAGTGTATACGTATCAGGCCATAGGCAATTGATTGGTGGGAAAAAACAATTAGTTTCAACAAAGACCGCTAGGTGCAAATGAGGCGCTGCTATCCGTTGAAGGTAAGGAAAATGAAACATGACTGTACGAAGAAAGGAAAGAATACGAGGTGTCGGTAATTAACTTTATTAGTACAGTTCGTTACACAAGAACTGTCGATCCTACAGAAATGTTAGTGAAGGGGCAAACGAAAGGCATGCGCGTAGTAACAACAGTACACAAAGATTTCACAGTTGGTTTTCAACGTGTCCGCCGTGCTTCAGGGCTAACGCGTGACACCGTGTTATAGCATGATCCACTGCGGCGCATAACTGGTCGGGGCCGATGTTTCGTACGTGCAAAAAGATGTTGTTCTTCAAATCCTCCAGATTTCCTGTGTTTTCCCGATAAACTTCATCTTTGAGGTAACCCAAAGCCAAAAATCGCACGGGGTTAAGTCGGGTGAACGTGGAGGCCATCTGGTAGGAAATGCGCGGCTGATAATGCGATCCTCTTTAAAATGACGTCGCAGCAATTGTTGAACCTCACGTCCAATGTGCGGAGGGACACTATATTGTTGAAATACCGTTGTAGCGAGACATCCACGCTGCTGGAGTTCTGGAATGACCACACCTTGCAACATAGCCCGATAACGTGCTGCAGTCACTGAACTGGTTTTTGGTCCCTGCGGGGTGATTTTCTCGAAGAAAAATGGCCCAATCATAAAGGTCACAGTGAAGCCGATTCATACAGTCACATGCGGGGAAAGCAGGGGCATTTGGTGGACCAAGTGAGGATTCTCAGTGGACCAGATACGGCAGTTATGTGCGTTCATTGTTCCGCGCATGTAAAAGTGAGCCTCATCGGTCCATAGGATGTTCCACGGCCAATTCTGCTCCACCTCCATGCGTGCCGAGAACGTTAAAGCGAACGTTTCGCGCAGATCGTAATCGCCATGTTTTAACTCTTGTAAGCGATGGAGCTTATACAGATAGGCTTTGAGTGTTTTCCGCATGCACCTCCTTACCGTAGTGTGTGACAATCCGAGTTGCCTTGATACGGCGTGAGCACTGCATGTTCCTGCTGTGTTCGAATTTGCCTGTTCAACGGCAGTGGTTGCGACATCACCCATCACCTGCGGTATCCGTTTTTTTTCGCCCTCGGCCTGCTTGAACGGCAAAGCTACCTGTTTCCTCGAAACGTTTCACCATTCGTCGCAGGGCACATGGTGATACTGGACCCGTACGCAAAGCTTTCTTCCCTCGATACAAGCGAAGCGCTTTGGCGGCGTTATCGCCGTTTTGGTAAAATAACTTTATCAGCAAAGCAAACTCGATGGCAACGAAAGAACCATCGTGGCGGTCGAAGAATGTTCCGAACCTGTGAGCCCTCTTTTTTATCTGTTACGACGGCTCTTTTGCCCAACTCGGATGCAAATTTTGTTCCCCGGTATTGCGCGCGCAGTCGAATATTCAAATTCTCACTTAACTGCAGCACGGCGAAAACGGCTGGAAGTTTAGTTGTCCTGCTGCTATACAGGAAACAACGCGTACGCTGCACACGCTTGCAAACATAAAGCTTTGTCAGAGTAGTTTAGTTCATGCATGTGTAACGAACTGTACTAATAAAGTTAATTACCGACACCTCGTATTCTTTCCTTTTTTCGTACAGTCATATTCCATTTTCCTTACCTTCAACCGATCGCAGAGCCTCATTTGCACTTAGCGGTCTTTGTTGGAACTATTTGTTTTTCCCACCAATCAATTCCCCATGGCCTGATATGTATACCCCCCAAATATGAAGACGTTATGTCCACTGCTTTTCTCACCAGGGCGTCCCAAACAGGAATACTTTAATTTGAATGCATACATATATATCAAGGCTATATTTGAAGAGTAGGCCAACTCCATTTTTGTTCATTTGAGATACAGAGCCTTAAAGTATAATGAGTGTCGAGAAAGGACTGCCGAAGTGTGACTCGTAATGCCCTCTGTCGCCAGCATAAATATGCTGGAGGTGTGCCAGTTTTAAAATAAGATAGAAATGACTTGTATGAACATGAAAGTGAGGATAACTCCAATTTTTTAAAACCGGAGTTGGCCCACTATTCAAATAAGGCCTTCATATAATATATATATATATATATATATATATATATATATATATATATATATATATATATATATATATATATATATATATATATATATATATATATATATATATATATATATATATATAACGTTCTGAAAATTGAATGAAATTAAAATAATCAGATGTAAAATATTAATGAGAAAAGGAATAGTTAACAGGGAAGGCCATAGATGGCAGCACCTATCGGACTACAATAGTTTGTTATACACGTTGATTATACAATTCTTCCCGAACGGCACCTCGCGTGTCCTATCATAGGCTGTGGGAGATAAAGTTTTGGTAAACAGACGCGTCTATTGAGGAGGAAAGGGGGAAAATTGGTAAGATATGGTATCACGTTGGAACTCTTATCTACGTCCAAAAATGAGGAATAAACGTATTAAATCATAATAGTGTCTTCTCTTTTGTCGGCCACCAACCACGACTGCAAAATTGTCGAGTGATTTCATACTGTAGCGTCACGGTGAATAGTTAAGGCGATTATCTGAGGCGTTGCTAAGAATTACTACTATGGGATCCATAACAAAGCAATCTCTCCCTCAGAGAGGGGGTCGGCAATCGTTGGTGACAGTTTCTTCGTAACTTTATTGCATTCCAGAATCGGCAGGACGACAGCTTTACTGGCTGCATTTGTGGAAAAACGTTTATTAATCCCCCACGTGTTCAGAACCGGTGGAAACTCGCAAAACTTTTCTCCGATAAAACGCAGCTGTGTTTTCAAGCACTCTGGGGGTCTTGGGAAAAAATAAGACCATATTTCCAGTACGCTACTGTTACGTTTTTTAAAACGTTATAACGGGGAGAGTTAAATTAAAATAATTTATTAAGATTGTTAAGCTTACATACATCTTAGAGGTGTTTAAAAAAAAGTTACATGAAACCTATTAATTCACTTGCGTCGTGGTTAGTACCTTTTAAAGATGCGGGTTGTGATAAGCAATAACCCATTAAAATACAATGTCTGGCTCACTGCTGATGCCCCTGCTGTAGAGGGCTGAATCATGAAAATTATTTTAAATTAACTTGAAAATAGTTCACTGAAAAGAAAGCTGAAATAAAAATTACCTAAAAGGAACGAAGAAAACTACGAGGTAACTGAACAACATCTATACAAAAAAAAATAACATAATTTATTTGAACGTTGTACGGCCATTAAGATAACTCTGCCTATAGGCAGATTACACACTGAGGATCTACTCTCCTCTAATTCTCATCAACAGCACCTTTCACAATATAATTTAATTTAAACAAGTTCGCGTAAGTGGCTGGTAACCAAAAATTTTAATTCATTGATAATTAAGTTAAATAAAATAAAAAAATTTAAGAAAAAAACAAGTTTAAAGCTGCAGCGAATGAATAAAAAAAGGGGGGACGGTACCGTCTTCAATAGCAGAATTTAAAAGGGAATGGGCCAGCAGGTCTTTCTTCTCTTCCTCAGACATCTAGGGCACGCTCGGGCTAAAATCGAATCATCTCCAGATCCATCTTGCATCTCTCGGCTAGTCGAGTTGAAGGCTCCCCACTTTTCCAAGTCCCCGGTCGAGAGGGAGAGCCCGCCGAAAAAAAATCACTCCCCCCTCAAAATTTCTCCATTCCATGACCCTCTTACCCCTTTGTATGGCTACTCGTGGGTGAAAATGAGTGCGTCTTCGCTCCTTGATTTTAACAGGGAAATTCGGACTAACAGAATTTGAGGGGCTTGAATTACAATTTGATAGGCAGTATAGTATTTTATTTTCAACCTTTGATCTTGCATCAAATCAGGATTTATTTTCTTTTATTTTAAACTCTGGAACTAACTCGGCGTTTGGCGATCTCAGGCGTATCCATGCGCGTCTGCAGGTGTTTTCGTGACGGAGCGCTGAGTTGCGCGTAAAACCATTTCAATGTCTGTTTTCGAGATGTTTCTTGAAATGGATACTTTTGCTAATCCCTTTATCCGGTGTAGAGTCTGGGAATGTGCAGAAATGGCGAAGATCTCGTTACATTGCCTACCAGCCCAGCTTACACAAGGGTTTGGGTTCATTATACAAAATTTACTATTAATTGAAAAACAAAAATAAAACACTCTAAAATTAATAATTAACCATATTGAATACATACCAGCCACTAAAAAAAACTAATAAAAATCAATATACCAGCCAGTTTAACAAGTAAAAGAATATAATGCACATAAATGTTACAGTCATATTTAGTTATTTAATTATAAATTATTAGTAAAATTAAGGAATCAAATATTATTGCTAGCCGTGATCCAATATTTTAATATACTCTCATGCTACCTCCCATTATCAAAAAAATTGCGCACCTTTTTCTAATAATCTTCAGTAATAATCAAGCAATTAAAAATTGGATCGCCGCTAGTTGGAACAAGTTAAGTAGAGGCTTACAGAGTTTCAACAATGCAAATATATTTAAAACAGACATTACCACGCGCGTTATGTATTAATTATATGCTATCACCTTAATTATTAAGTGTATTTTACCGACATCACACTACAATACACATGTAAACGGGCATGTCAAATATATATATACATATATATATATATATATATATATATATATATGTGTGTGTGTGTGTGTGCGTGTGTGTATTTGTTTGTGTGTACGTGTGTGTGTGCGCGAGAAAGAGAGAGTTCAGAAGGAGATAAATCCATTGTAAGTATATACAAAATGTTTACTTTAAACAAAATTAGGAATATAAATACTACAAGTTTCATAAATTATTCTGCATATCTGTCGAGCCAGCCTACTCTCTAAATACCCACTCGAGTCTGAGAAAACTTCCACAAAATAATAAAAATGGATAATGCCTCAAGCAACAGATAAAATGCAAATTTTACACGCTGCACTCCTTCTTGGAAAGATTAACATTCAAGGAAACTTCCCTTCCATGTTTTCCAGCTGCTTTAATGGGAGTTTAAGTTTTAAAATCAATACAAAGAATGACAAATTTCTAAGCAATGTTTGGTTACACACTTTATATAAATTAGTGTTTGATGTTATGCAAAACTGTCTTTCATTTTAAGTAGGTATACAAAAAAAAACAATGTATTTGTAAAAAGAATAATAAAATGCGTTTTTTTTATTGTTACTGAGATATAAAGTCTCTGCTACTAAAGTAAAATTTATTCACAACGATATAAAATCCATGACACAACAACATAAATATCAATCACAAATTTATAAAATTATCTTTTATAAGCTCGGACGTAGGTAAAATTGCTGTCAATGCTACAATTTTAAGTACCACATTTGGATTTGAATCACTTATAAAATGTCATCATTTATATTTTATAAGTATTTTATGTTTTGATTAAAAATTAGAGCTATCTTTGAACGTTTAGCAATAATAATAAAAATTATTTTGAATGGTTTTACAGCTAGCAAGTACTAATGTCGAAATTAGAATTTATTGTACGTATGGGAAGATATCATTTTACAAATAATTACCATTTTACCTCTTACGCATTAGATTCGAGCTGTTCACTGAAAAAAACTTAATGATACGAAAAATAATTGATTGACGAATGAGTGAATTGTTTGTAGAAATATTAGAAAGATAAGTTCCTATGTAATTATTGACCCTTAGTTCTTGCATGTTTACATTTATCTGATATGTTTCGAAAATAGATTAATTTTAATAATATACACTGAAGTGCCATTGAATTAGGGATAGCAAAGCCTATGCAAATTGTGTAGCGCTGCGCATCATGTATGCGCAAGTGAGGGCGCTGAGGTAACTGCATATATAGCGAATACTGTGGTTGTTCTGAATTAGTTGTTGGAATTGCCAGTATGGGTAAACTGCCTGATTTAGACGCCTTCGATCGCGGACAAATCGTAGGTGTGCGACGTATGGGCCATTCAATTTCCGAAATCGTCAGACAGCTAGGATTTTCAAGGTCGACAGTGTCAAGAGTATACCAAGAATACATGGATGGTGGAAAAAAACTAGCGATCAGGCAAACTGCAAAGGACAATTAGCCTTGACAGTACGTGGTGAGAGACGGCTCAGGCGTATTGTACGTAGCCAGCGAAGCCAAACATTAGCTCAAATTACCACACAGTTTAATGACGGTGCCAGTCGTACAGTCAGTAAACGGACTGTGCAACGCTCGCTTCACCGTATGGGTTTCGGGAGCCGTCGACCTACGAGAGTACCATTGCTCTATACTCGCCATCGGGCTGCACGTCTTGCCTGGGCAAGAGAGCACAGAGACTGGAGTATAGAGGACTGGAAACGAGTCGCATGGAGTGATGAGTCTCGATTCCGACTACTTAACGCCGACGGGAGGCTGAGAATATGGTGTCAGGCTCATGAAGCCATGGATCCTGCATGCCTGGCTGGAACTGTACAAGGGCAAGGTGGCTCAATCATGGTCTGGGGTGTTTTTTCGTGGCACAGTTTGGGATCTTTGGTACGTGTACCAACCTCCCTCAATGCAATTCGGTACGTAGAGTTACTGGGATATATATATTAATGGGTTTTAAATAAAATCCTGTAATGCATATTTTTCAGGCATAAAATCTTTACTGTGCTATTTTAGTTTTCAAAGGTTCCCGAATTATTTTCCTTGGACTAAGAACACTTTAAATACTACATTTCAGTCAAATTCAGTTAAATTTCATAAGAGAAACAAATTTAATTGAATATTCACATTGCATAGTATTTACTTTTTTTTTTACATCGAATGTTTTCCAAGACCTGAAGGTTATTACTGTTTTTTTTGTCTTTTAGTTTTTGCACTAAAATAATTTTAATTAAATATCACATGTTTTTGAAACAGTTAGAAATGCAAATTATTAATCGTGTACTTAGGATACAATTTTAAGATACCATAATTTACAGTGAGCTAATTATCCCTTTGAACTTGATTAAAAGCAATTAAAAAAAAGATATGGTAAATATATATATATAGCAGAATGTAGCAGTGGGCTGAGGCAGGAACAAGTAAAAACAGTTGTTTAAAAACAAGAAACGTAAGTTTATTTTCACCACAAAGTAAACTCGAGCTAACATTTAGCGTCGACGATAGCTTTCGGTCTATCTCAATGCTCCGACTGACCCAACAAGAGCTAAGTAAAGCCAGCACGTTATATACGTCAAACCACGTGTGCATCTGGCTGATTTGCATATGCAGAAAAATTTACGCCACATAAACATCAATATAACTGTCACAAAAATGTAATACTTAACTTACAATAAATAACAAAAATTACTACACATACAATAACAAACATTATAAAAACAAACACCGAAAAAAAATGTTAAATTCAAACATCGCAACCAGTGTTCGGGAATGACGTCCGAACATCGCAACTTGCGATCGCAAAGAAACAGTTTCATCACGTCATTCCCGGAGCATGCACGTCACTCGCTGTACGGGAAAAACAACATAACGTTTAACTTCCAAATTGGGAAGACAGAGAGGGGAGTATCCCAACAGAAATGAAATGCATGGACCCGAAAATCAATTTTCGTTCATTATTCCGAAATATAATGATCAATGTTAAATATATCTACGGGGAGCGAATCCACCACATTTCACTTAAAGTAATTAACGAAGAGGAAATGTCAGCATTTCGTTTTATTAATCATTCCAAAAAATCAATAGGCCCATTTTACGCTGTATACCTAATGAGAGTAGACTCATTTTGCGCTAGCAGAGTGTTAATCTAGCGCGTAATAATATAAATCCAAAACTTAACACCGTTAACCAAAAGTTCATTATGTTTTCGCGAAAAAGCCTTCATAAATTGGATCAAACTGTATGGTTTGGTTTGCAGCGCTATGGTCATTTTTTTGCTACACGAGGGCTAATTTGACCGGGACCTACTGCTTAAGGTATCCATACACCTTTAAATCGACATTTTTGGTCAAAATCTTTTTTTTTTTTTGGCAATGACATTTAAGACTAATCTTTTATCTTCCTAGTTCTGTTTGAATTTATAAATCTGGTAGATTTTAGTGCGAAAATAGTTAAAAAAAAATTTTAAAGGAAGAAATGTGTTATAAAGTTATTTTTAGAATTTTCTCAAAATTGATTTTTTTATCGTTTCTCTGTGCAAAACTTCCTATAACAAAAAGTTACACTTAAAATGCCTTAAAATTTTTAATTCTTTATATGTAAATGTTTATAACGGGAATAGACTATGCTCATGATAGCAGATTCATTAATTTTTTGTTTGCATAGGCAGGAATTGGAAGAGAAAATGAATATTATGTAATTTTTCTACACATCAGTAGTTTAACTGCCACAGACCCTGAGATAAACACAATATAATCCTAAGAATACTCTATTTCCTAGAGAAAGTTATTACCTTCATTCTCGAATTTATAAAATGGTAATATATTTGTTTATCTTTGAGTTATTATGTTTTGCTGAAATGTGAAATATTCACCCATTTTTTTTCCAGTTCCCCCCCCCCTGAAAATATTATTTTAATGTAACAGATAAATTGTTTATACATTTTTCCAAGTCATTATAAAAAATAGATAAGAAGAAAAAATTTAAGAAAAATTTAAATCACCTCCGAAGGTGTACGCATGCCGATTTCTAATGGCTACACACATAAATACCAAGAGTGGGACTCTAATCCACAGACTCTGGTACTGAAAACCAGCGCCCTAGCCATTCAAACTGTATGGAGCATTCAGAAATAGAAAGGTCTGTTATGTAAAGATAGACATCTCCAGCTTAACCAGTTACTATGGACCTACTTGTTCTTGTTGTTGTTAATGTCTCTAATGCCCCCTCGCCTCGAGGTAATTCTAGACCAGGTCCATATAGGCTAGCGGGCCGAGGGGTACATATCCAGTTTATAATGGCGCCCCATGGGTCGGAGTACGATTTTGCCAGGTTCCATCTCAAATTTCCCCGATCACCTCCGAGGGTGACATCTGGGTGGTATTATACCCTCTCCCACTCTCTCTGTCCTCATAGAGAGACTTTCCGGTCTACGGATTTAACGTGCCCATATCCGGCCTAGACACGGAGGTATTGAATGGTGCTTGCCAGGATTCGATATGAGCACCGTTGGCACTGAAAGCCGACGCGATACCACTGGGATACCCAGACTCAAGCCCCTGACCTTCTTGTTCGCATTATGAACTTCTTAGTGGAAAAATTCTTTGCCGGCAAGATCTACGGTGTATCCTATGCAATTAAATCATCACTGAGCGGCTTGAATTTTGCATCACAAACCGTCGAAGCCACTAATTTCTTTTCAATAGGACTTAATTAGTGAGTAACTTAAATTAGTGAGTCTGACACAATTCCGGTTTTTCAAAGTTTTTACGCTTCAGATTATTTCCTCTACCATGCTATGGAGTCCATGAAAAAGGCAAAACCTCGATTTATAACCCCTTGTTACGCTGGGTAAAGTTATCCCTGTTAAATATGTTTCTTTATTACACTCTCCATCTTTATTGGAATATACAAACATATTTACAACACTTTACCATTCACAGAGCAATTCTTGCTATGCCAAAACTGTGGCATTCTGCTTGTTTCTCTATATTCGTGTATTTCAGTCTTTTATTTACTTTCACGGGTCCATGAGATAAATAAATATACAAAATGGGTTACACAATTTTCTATTACTACTTTTATTGTACTTTTTTATTGCTCTAACACTGCTACATTTAGTGAAAATCTCGATCATTTTAACTCTTATAGTTAAAACAAATAGATCAGAGACATATACTTACAACTTAAGGTCGTTCAACCTTACAGCAACAATTGCAACTCACAACTCAAAATTGCAAATTGTATAATATATTCAGGAATTACAAAATTGCCTATGGTCTCACTTCTCCTGCTTTGTCATATAAAGTCCTCCATTATTCCTCTAAACCTTAAAATGGTTATAACATAAACAGTGTAATTATAGAATTTTTGGCACTATTTTTTTAATCCATTTACCATTTGGCAAAAACCATTATGTATCTTTTACACTGCTATAAAATTTGAAGCTTAAAAAAATATTAATCCTAATGCATCAGTGATAGAATTTATCAAGAAAAATTTCAAGAAATTAACACAAAAAAGATGCAAAAATTGAGAACTTAAAATTTTTTTATTAAATGTTTACAATCTTATACCATTTTAGGTGAATACTCTAGAAAAAATAGTTTTTTCACTCTAATAACATAAATACAGTAATTTCCTCTTGAAATTTGAGTTGACATAATAAACAAGTTTATGCTACTCTAGGTTTTATGCTCTATTTTGAGGTATTTTATCTTTAATTCACAAAGTTCCCTAAAGAAATGAAAAATGCCTCTGTATGTCAGAATGCACTAAGTTTAAGTTTATATGAGTTGAAGTTAAATCCCTCTTAAATCCACTATAATATTAATAGGCAGCAACCAGATTTGATTCAACTGGGATGAAAACCTTGGTAAGGAAAAAGTTGCATTACAAGCATTCATGTCTCCAGGCTAATTACGAATGTATTAGTGATTTGGGACCTTATGACCCAAATGTCTGATAATATGCTGTATGTGTCAAATCAAAAATATTTTGCCACTTTGAAATATTATTGTGAACTTAAGAAGCTGTTAACTTACGTATACTTTAGTTTTTCTCCACAAGCACCTCTTGATAATCGTTACACTTTTAAATTTAAAAATTGATATTTTTTACCCAATAGAGATTTTTTTTATCAGTTTTACTATATTATATCACCAATATATTAAGTTTTCAAATATCTTTGCAGAATTTGCTACCAAGAAAAATTACATCAGTTACTTACCAGTTACTCATTTGAAATGATCAGATTCAACATATTTTCTTTTAAGTTATTAAAATACTAAAAACATGTTTTCAAAAGCCTCAAAAAATTGACTTATAAATACATACGTTAGATTATTTATAACCCATTAACTGTAAATAACTCATGATTTATCTCAGATCGTATAATAAGATAGTTTTATAACGGAACTACTGAATGAATAAATAGACTGCACAGTTTGTCATTAAATTTAAGTGTTCGCTTACGGAAATAAGTTATCATTATCTCCGAAATATATACATAACATATCTTGCACGTTTGTTATTTGGTAACATTCATCAAGATAACTATCTGCGAATATCAAATTGCAAACAAGTATTATTAAAGTAAAATATTTACCGTCCTAAGTTAAATATGCCTAATATGATGTAACATACATCTTAACTCAGTATGGATGAACGTGTTTCAATACGAGACGTAAAATAAAAATGAAATCTCATTCCTATTATGTTTTCAATTTTCAACCCTAGAAATTTCATATGCTAGGATGAGCATAAAAGTTTATTCGAAAGATCGTGGAAAACCTTTAATTATGAAGAGGATTTTCGCTGTACGAGATGAAACTTGTTTATTTTCTCTCAAGATTGCAGTATTCTCATTAATTTAAATGATAGATTAACCTCTGATCTTTTCGCTCTTTGTTCCCATTATTATAATAAGCTGTAATGCCCCGGTGCAGTTTTCTGAAATGTAAGTTTCAATGCTCTCCACGCGGGGCAAAGTATATGTTAGGTTCAATCTGCATAAAAATTTGTTTGTTCTAAAATGCATAACTGTTTGTACATATAACGGAATTATATGCTTAATGAAAAGTTTTTACAGGTTATTAAAAGTATATATACATGTAAGCAAAGGTGTACGGGGTGAAAAATAACTTAGAATTTATTTATGTTAACTTAGAGAAAGAAACTCTATAGAACAGTTCACTACAGCATGGGGTGGAGAATCTATATATTTAAGTTGCTAAGCCGTGAGAGAAAACTACTGCATCCATTTACTTCATTTTGGACTTAAAGACTGCAATCTGTAGATTTGTCAAATTTGGTTTTTGTAACCGCAATTTCTATTAATTAGCGATAATTTACAATTAAAAATTGATTTCTACGCATGCTCAGTGAAATGTTTAAAACTGGCTTTAGAAACTCACTGTTTCTGCGCATGCTCAGTGACATGTTTTAATGATAAACACGTTTATTCCGAGGAATCAGTCTCTCTCTCTCTCTGCCTTTTTTATTTTTATGATAATTATGATAATAATTATAATTATTTGTGTAATATAAGATTTAACCTGATGGAAATTGTTTATTTCACGATGTTTAATTAGCGATATTGTACAATTTTAAAAAAAAATTGCTTTCTACGCATGCTCAGTGATATTTTTAAATCTGGCTTTAGATATTCACTAAGCACGAGGCCGCTTATATTTGTTTCTGCGCATTATTATGATTTTCAACAATTGTCAGTGATGTGTTGAGTATAATTTGTGTATTAGTGTATTTATTTACTATCCAGCCGTCATACTGTGACTGGTACCAACTAGTTCATTTTAAATACAGAAAAAAATGCGTTTAGACAAATGTGGAGCGCATACTTATAAAGAATTATCCAAATATCTTACGCATTTTATATCGTCGTAGCATGTACGTTACATACAGTACATAGCGAGTCTGTTTTACTGATGATTAAAGATCTTCCTCTGGTAATGTAACAGTACAATTTTTTTGGAATTTAAACACCATCAATAACGTCTAAATTTCGCACTCACTCATTAAAAGTCAGAAAATTATGAAAGTTATTTCCTGGTAATAATGATTAAAACATACTCCAGAAAATGATTTAATTTTTAATAGCTGTTTCTCGCATGACTTTGGCACACAAATAATAGAAGCTAATTAAGTTTATCAAATTCACGGTGCTGCGTCATTTTATTTCAGTCTTTAATACGGTCATATACACAAACTAATATGCAATTGACACAACTCGAGCATAACGTTTCACAGATAAAAAGCCAGGCAGTCAGGGTAGTGGTCTTCTATAGGAAGCCACCATGAGTTCTTAAGTGGATGGTGGACCTTTTAAAGCGATTTTTGAAATTTTTACCTCAGAGATATGAAATTTTGCATATATATTCATTAAAGTATGAAGATATTAAACCCCTTATAAAATTTTATAAAAAAAATTTTTAAATTATAATTAAAAAAATTTAAATTAAATGACTTTTTTTTAAATGTTCCTTGCAACTCAGTATTTAACTTTCCGCCTTAATTTTGCATTGATATTGCTTATAAATATATTTTGAACAAAGTTATGTATTATTTTGTACTTTCTTTGAATAGTTAATTTTTAGGAAATATTTTTATGCTTCTACTCTGAATTTTCGTGAAATTTTTGTACTTTTCTACACTTAAGTTAAACTTTAATAACCTGAATGACCTCGAATCCTAAAATGGATACATAACTTTATTTTGATGTACTACAGGAGTCTTTATAATAAATTTTATAAAATTTCGTCAAAAATTATGACGCGAGGAGCATTTAAAAGACTTGCAAATCTAGAATTTTCTGATTTTGAGAAAAAGCCCTTTAAAAAATGTTTTTTCACCTACCCTTAATACTTACTTTTCTAAAGCCACCAAGTTTTCATTTTACTTTTCACTACATATTTTAAATGCATTTTATTCCAATATTTACGTGTTTTTAAAATATTAATACACCCCCTATTATGTGGAATTAGAACATGTAATAAAATAGATGATCGTATAGTGGCACTTTAAAAAAAAATTGTTGACACATGTGTGAGATAACTATTAAAAAAACTCAAATTTAATAGGTAATGTTAACATTTTAATTTCTCTTCTTTTTACTTAAAATCAATTTTTTTCATTAATTACAAATTTTCACAGAAAACATCATAATAATTATCTACATACATAAAAAGATTATTCGAACACATAATAAATCCTAGTTACATATATTAATTATTCTGTGCTCTCGCCTGATAAAATATATTACAAATTATTATTACTCACCACCACCCTCATTGGAGACTGAAGATTATATCTCGTATCTAAAACTCGGTCAAAAAAAACAGACCAGAAAAATCATCATACAAAATGGCGACTCGCTGAAGAGCGGACAACCTACAGGTGTCTAACAGTAGCGGCCTTTTCTTCAACTTTCCCAAAAAAACCGTTAAAAAATTTCCAGCACCGGAAAAGCAGAGGTCAGAAAATGTTCTCGAACAATTAACACCTTTCAGCGATATTATTGGTTAAAAGATGGTTGCTGGGCCGTTGCTATGGGGAAACTATGTCCCCTTAATGACCTAGAGGGTGGCAAGTAATTCTCCCTTCTGTGCACATGACCTTGTGTACTATACGTACTGTTACAGATCACAACTAATTGCATACGGGAGGCATATTACCTTCTTCCCTCAAAAGCCGGTACGAAAAACCACAGGAATGATTTTCAGCACATATATATTTTAAGATATACAAAAAAAAAATAGATACACTTATAAATGTGCATGAAACCGAATTAATGTTGTATCGAAATTATGAAATCAGAAAATATATATTTTTTTAGAGATAAAACAGTATATTAATCAAAATAATTACAAAGTCGAGTTCCATGTCACACACCCCAAAAAATTTCAATTTTTGTTCAATTTTTGGTAATTTGAAAGTCCACCATCCCCTTAAGAATGAATGACATTTGGTCGAACTAAAGTTGATTGTGAATATTGGGGATCTTATTATGATGCCCCTGTGATAAGACTTTGCGAATTACCTTTTGGAACAACATCGGGGAAACCTGCAGTGTCGAGAGCCCAATAAACTTTTTTTTCATGACATTGAATCATTTCCACACGCATTTACTTATGATGTCGGGATCATTTTTGTTTCCCTTTCACTAACTGTTTTTAGTTATAAGGTATTGTTCATCTTTACTAGTTTTCACCCCCCCATGATCGGCAGGCCCAGATTTCCGCATGGGCAAGTGGGGCACTTGCCCAGGGCCCCCAAATTTATGGGGCCCCCTAATTTAGTATTAAGTTGTACATATTTTTGAAAATTTGGTTTTAGGTTAATTCAGTAAAGGTGGGCAGTGGCGGATACAGAAAAAAATCCTGGGTGGAGCACAGTGCACCCACTATATTCATTTCAAAAGAAAATTTCCTGAATTTATTTATTAACATTAAAAGTAAATTAATTAACTCATTATTATTATTATTATTATTTTTCAAATGTTTGACTTTTGGTCGAAAATTTTTTGAATTTCCGGTCCGAATTTATGGGGGGGGGGCCTTGGTGAGTGTCCCACATGTTCATGTGGAAATCTACACCTGGAGGGGGAGGGCACATGGCCTCCCTCTGGATATGTCCTTGGAGGGGGCCCCCAAAGTCTGCTTTGCCCAGGGCCCCATTGGGTCAAAGTCGGTTCCCTGTGATCGGCATTTACGTCTTTCCACCACCATTTACCATGGTTCCTTTTCATCCTTCTTAGAAACTTACCAAATTTCATATTTTCAACACATGAAACAACTGTAACTTCCTACCTAGAACAAAGAACCCAAACAATGGATACTTACATCCTATTTTCTCACAATATATCCGCTCACGGGTTGGTGGCGTCACACTTTCCCTTTATAAGCAAGTCTTCGGGCAAGGTTTGTCCACTTCTGTCTGTTACTTGCGTACATTAAATGGATTTTTTCAATCTTTGATTCAATGCTACAAAGATTTTAATCGTGAAAAGTAAGTGTTTTATGGTGTACTAGCGGCCCGTCCCGACTTTGTCCGGGTTGAACAAAATATTATACCAATAAATTTCCAGTTGATAGCCAATAAATTGTAAATCTTTTTTTACCTTAATAATAACCTAAATAATACCTTAAATTAATATTACGTTAGTTAATAATTAAAGTTAATTTTTTAAAAGAAATAGGCGTGCCGGAGAACGGCTAGGTTCGAACCGCTACCGTCAGAACAGAAGTCCACCGCAATAGCACCACGCTAAGGATCGTTGAAATCTTCGGCACAAAAATCGGTAGAAGACAGTAGCGGTAACAATGGAGATTGTTATGATTAATCTCCTAACTTTATTTCAAAATAATCAATACTGAATATTTCTTAGTGCACATTTATTATCATATCTTCTAAAATAAAACTGTCATTAAGTCCCCAGTTATTGTAATTAAAAATAGGGGTTGCGACTAACTTCATTGTGCATAACCTTTCAACACAGGACAACATTTTTAGTTTGTGATAAAATGAATAACAATAATAATGAATGTAGTTTATGTTTTAGACAGACATGGGGAATCACCTGAGAGAATTGGTGTTCGATAAACTACAGCTTAATCATATTAAGGCTACACAGTACCCTTTTTCAAAAAATTTTTTTGGAGACAGTTACAATAAAAATAATTAATGACTTTGTTTGAGATTATAAAATTAAACTAATTCTGGTAAAAAAAAAATCATTTTAGCAAGCACCATTTTTAAAATTTAAAGTTTTTTAAAAATTTTGAAGTATTTTAAAACTTTTATAACATTTTTAGTTTTCAATATTTTTTAGTTATTTTAAGTGATTTATATTCATTGGATTATTGGGAACAAAAGTTAGTATGGAATTAAAGATGTAACTTTTATTTAAATTTTTAAAAAAAAATTTGTAGCGAAACCTGAAAAAAACACGAAAAATTTGGAAATATTGACTTCGACATTTAAAAAAAAAATAACTATAACCCTCAGATCTAAATACAATACTAATTATTGTAGTACATATATATATAAGTGTGTACAAAAAATTTCAAGACTCTATCTTCAAAATAAAAAAATCCTTAGGGAATAGCAAACACTAACATCAACAAAAATAAAAGTCTGAGAAAAATGCATTTAAAGTTTGTAAAGGCAAAAAACAAAAACTAAAAATGTTTGTAGAGCTCTAATTTTTTTTATATGTTATTTCCCACTTATAAGATGTACTAAAACATAATTTTAACTCAATATAATAGAATATATATTTTCTTATTCAAAATATGTTTCTGCACAATATCAATAGCAATGTTAACGACAATGACAGATTAGCTGATATTTAGCTAATATTTTCCTAAAAGTTGTAAAGACAATACACATATACAAAATATTGATAATAAATAATGCAAATTAAAAATAACCAGCTTTCTACAAAGTTTCAAAGATGCACTATAACAAGAGCTGCCTCGCAAATTTGTAAATAAATTATTCAAGTTTTCACTATCAACAAAAATATATTTTGATGCAGCAGATATATGTTGAATGTTATCCACAATACCTGTTTTCAAAACATTTATATTCTGAATTCTCACACTTGTATCTGCAGAAGGATGAGTTTTAGAATTACTGTTTACATTTGTCTGCCATTTCTTCAACACATGTTTCTTAGCAACGCGAGAACGTTTTGGTCGTGGTATTTTCTCAATGAAAAAATGTATAAAAACAACAAAATATTTCAATACAAAGCTTCTAAGTTGATAAAACGTTGTGTAAAATCTAATACTGGTCTTGAAATAGTCCTTTTTATGTATATTAGATAGACAGTAATGATCTCTCAAATAGAATCAAAACGTAAACAAACAGAAACGATTTGAGTAGTAAAAGTTGCAATTAATTACCGATTCAGCCAAGGAGTTCATTCATTCCAAATTATTTTTATTTAATTAATTATAAGAATAATTATAAGAATAAATTATAAGAATATTTGCTTCAAAATCAAAATGATCAAAATCAAAACAATCAAAACAAAACTAACCACGCCCCCTCAGCTGTCACATTTTGAGACTGACAACACTCAGAAAAGTTCAAATATCTTTAAAACTATTTGGATTTCAGATCTACAATTTGGAGTCAAGATTCACAATAGTATGGACCATTAAAAAATGCAATTAAAAAAAATTCGATATTTTTGTCATTTTTAGGGTACTGTGTAGCCTTAAAAAAATCCCCTTTCGTATGAAATTAATATTCGAATTTCTTAAAAAAAAGTTTAAAATAACTATATGATGGAGAA
The DNA here is from genome assembly GCA_907164885.2 of Dolomedes plantarius. NCBI lineage: Eukaryota > Metazoa > Arthropoda > Arachnida > Araneae > Dolomedidae > Dolomedes > Dolomedes plantarius. The sequence continues at coordinate 196,272,610 of OU015492.1, read as the reverse complement.
AGAAGAGCACCTTGTGTTTCTTGGGAAATCAACTAAACACCTTTTTGCAGTAAAGTATACTTTTTAATGCTGTTAATTTTAGTCCTGTTGCTATTAAGTAAAGTTCAAAATATTGCAACTATTTCATGATTTTGGGGAAAATCATTCCTACTACAAATCCTTTTTTTGGTCAATTGTGGCGCTGTTCGATTTGACAAACATTATGATTCAAAGAAAAAATACAATTCCTATGTACTACTTTAAGGTTTTAAGGAATAATTTTTAAGATCACACAGCAAAATTTTACCATTGAGTTCATTTCACGTTAGGAACATAATAACTCTCCATCTAATAACAGAGAATTGCCACAGTTACCTCTCCCAACGATATTCTGAGTCACCAGGGCGCTTCCGGCATCTTCAAGGGCTATAGAGTCAGATTTCGGTGGTTCATGGTTGTCATATGATCTGGATCTCTTTTTTACATTGAAGTGGTGTAACTTTTGGCTTATTTTGGACCAGTGATTTCTGGACAAAATTTATGAAATAACATTAACTTGACTATAATTTCCTTAACATGAAAAACAGTCTTCCTTATATACTATATATATAAAACAGTTCCGTAATTGACTGACTGACTGACTGACTGATTTATTGACTGACTGACTGATTTATTGACTGACTGACATACAATGCACAGACCAAACCGCTGGACCTAAAGGGTTGAATTTTTGCATGGCGATTCTTCTTAAAGTATAGGGGTGCACTAAGAAAGATTTTTGAAAATATACTTCTTAGATTTTTTTAAAATTAAATTTTTAAGCTGTTTTTCAAACATTCTTTAAAGTTTGTATTTAAAATAATAATTTGAGTGTTATAAAATTTATATCACAAGAAAGATCCTGAAATTTCCTTTAAAAATTTTTTTTTCGAATCTTTAACTCCATTTTCTGATTTTTGGTGAAATTTTAAAGATTAAATTTTAGAATTTTATTTATTAAATGCTGATCACGCAGTTTCTTTTTTTGTGATGCTTTAAATTAACTTATCGTCACGTCCATATCAACGAAACAAATTGACAAAAAAAATAGTTTTTTTTTTCTTTCTAATGCGGCAGACGATTGGACATTATCCAAAATAATATTAAAATACAGTAAAAGAAATGTTCCTCAAACTGTACTACTAAATTAACTGTACTATATTCTTTAGTATGTTATATTAGATTTAATTTCAACATTTTTTTCTACATTATTTTGTCTATAAAAATATCTGTTACGATTTTTTTATAAATATTTTTTGGGGCATTGATTGCATACATTGACCGCTGTATTTAACTTGAATGTACTCCGTAGCGAAGTACGGGTTTTCAGCTAGTCTATATATATAAAACAGTTCCGTAACTGACTCATTCATTCATTCACTGACTGACTGACATACAACGCACAGACCAAACCGCTGGAACTAAAGGGCTGAAATTTTGCATGGCGATTCTTCTAATAGTGTAGGGGTTCACTAAGAAAGATTTTTCAAAAATTCTTCTTCGATTTTTTTAAATTAAATTTTTAAGCTGTTTTTTAAACTTTTTTTACGTTTGCATTTAAAATAATACATTGAGGGTTATAAAATTTATATCACGAGAAAGATCATAAAAATTCCTTCAAAATGAAATTTTTTTCGAATTTTACCTCCATTTCCTGATTTTTGGTGAATTTTTAAAGATTAAATTTTAGAATTTAATTTATTAAATGCTGACCACGTGATTTCTTTTTCTGGTACTTTCAATAAATTTATCGTCACTTGCGTAACAACTAAATAGACAAAAAAAATATTTTTTTTCTTTCTAATGCAGCAGACGATTGGATATTATCCAAAAAAAATGCATATCCGTTGCGATTTTTTTATAAATATATATATATAGATAGATATATATTTTACATCAATTGTATACATTGATCATCGCATTTATTATAAATATATATATTTATTTTTTGGCATAAATTGCATACGTTGACCGTTGTATTTAATTTTAATGTACTCCGTAGCGAAGTACGGGTTTTCCCCTAGTATTACAATAAAATGAGTCTCCCAGAAATTCTGTGAGTTTTACGTAAAACTTTCCCTTACAAATACGTTCAAATGATTTTAATCATCCAGAATTATGTTTCAATAATAATGACTTTTAGCATTTTTCTCTCTCAATTAATCCCTAATGCTCTCGAAAATAGTACTAAACTGAATAGAATCAATGACAACAAATATTTAAAAATGACAAGATGTGGTAAATAAAGTATGTGAGGATTAAAATATGATTTTCAATGTCTTTCGCTTTTATTTAAAATATACATAAAATAAACAAAGTTTTAAGGAATAACGACATTTATTCTTACATAAGAGGAACATTGATAATCCTAAATTTATTTTTTTCCGCAGCGTATTATCTAGGAATTTTTGAAAGTTTTCTCAACAAGGATAAAGTAAGATTTAAAACTCTGGAGCAAAAAAAAAACAGTAAATAGCAGACATTACAGGCAAATGTATTCCTTTCTGATGACACTAATGGCTTGGCAAAACCCCTTTTTATCGGTCTGAGTGTTGCTGTTTTTTCGCGAGATCTGCGTAGATTATAATTCAAATATGCTCTTCCCTTGTTATTATGCATGCATTCAGGAAAAAGTTTTACTCTCTGGACATACTATTTGCCGTCAATATTAAGAATATTTTACCATGAGAGTAAAGATAAAGAAGACATTTTTGCCTTACCATAACTTGTTTTTTAGTCAAGAGTAAAGCAGTGGTTTTATGTTAAAAGGGGAACAAAGACCTTGTTTAAGATTTTTTGGTATCGTTTGAATTTATATAGCAATATATTTTTCAGGACAGTATATAGGTTAATTAAAAAAACTTTAAAAGCAGAGAAAGAGTTAAGTAAAGAAAAGCTAGAAAGAAAGAAATTTTCCGATTTCTAACTTAAATTTTGAAAAAGATTTGCTGGTTTATTGACAGGCAGACTTCGTATTTCCATTATAAACACATATCTAGTAGGAATTTCTTTTTCTTTCTGTAAATTTTACTTCGTTTGATAGAATGCTAAATATTTTTAAAGGAGAGTGAAACCAATAACAGATTAATATATATATTCTTACCCATGAGAATACTTTCTCACATTTAAATTGTTACAAATTGTTGTATAAAATTAATTAGATTAATTTTTTTCACATTTTTGAAACCTCTAATTTTCAGTCTTGATACATGAAATATATAAGTGAATCCTAATTTCGATCATTTCTAAAACATTAACAGTAAAATAAAGTAATGCAATGCGAACATTTTGGTACTTTTATTTTAATAATAATTCTTAACTCCGCAAAGAAAAAGATAAAAGCGAAAGATGTAAAAACGCAGAGGGTACTTATCAGACATACGTGTATGCTTTTGCTTGTCACTTATGGCTAAGCAGAACACTGCTTCGAAGCACTTATTTCTATTTACTCCTTCTCGTAACCTCTAAAGCCCGTAATTCTGTCAAACCCTAAGAGAAATCAGCAAGGGTCTTTGAAAGGCTATCATCTTCGTCATATTGATTTTTACTGGAATACTTAGGGCTTAGAGACATCGAATGCTTTTTATTTCTTGAGGAGAGAATATTTGAATTGTTGATCATAAGAGACATAAATGATGAATTACTGTTTACAACATATTATAGTTATGACAGAGAAAAGTTTGTGCTTTGCAAGAAGGAAAGTAATATTAGTTATTAAATGAAATATATGGCATTAAACCATAAAAGATCTAAAACATAGAATCATAAAAGGATACTTTTTAATATAATGGCATATTGATATGTTTTAATGCCTAGGAGAAAAATGTCCTAGAATAAAAGAATTTCTCTCGGAAATATATTTAATTCCATGATATTATAATAAATTTTAGCTTCAAAAATAATTTTATACGTACTTTTTGGAAAAAAAATGTTAATAACTTAAAGATAAACTAAGTACATACAAGAATGGCTCCTTTCCCCCGTCCGAGATTAATTTCTATTAAATCATTTCTAAGTCATTGAATTTTATGGTCTTTATGTGGGTGTTTACGTAAACTTTGATACAAAACAATTTTTCTGGTCTATTGTCGAGTCACATTAAAAAATAATAATTATCGATTGCAAAAATTATAAGTATAAGGATTTAGTTTAGTAACTCTCGTAGGTTGCATAATATGATGAATAATTATACTTAACAGTCGGGAATCTTAGTGAACATTAAAATGTCTGCTTGGTTGTAAACGTAAGCAGTGTAAATAACTTTTTATAATCAGTATGCAAACCACTTCTATTTGTCAAAATATCAAGGGAAAAACACAGAACTTTAGGCTAATTATCAAGAAAATGTCCTTATTTCAAGGTCGTAATATCTCTCTCGAGTTAAAAGTATGCAATATTGCTCTTGAATGCAACAGCCACAGAAATCAACAACGAACAACTACATATAATGTTCAGGTCAAGCAATTCCTTACAATTGACTAATATCTTTCAAGAAGTTAGGAAATTGATCTAGAAATAACTAATTTCATTCTATTAAATTTTCCTTCGAACATTTTTTAATATTTAGCAAGTTCAATGAAAATAGTTGAGAATCCCTTTATTCAAAAACATCATCTTTACCTTCTTTTTCCATCTATCTTCCTGAAACAAATCAGTTTATAATTTACACCTGTTTCACTTCTCTATAATCTGGTTAACAGAATTTCTGTTATTTTGATAAGTGTTATTTTGATAAAGTTAGATTAGTCTATTGCTTCCTTTTATCAGTAGTAATGTTTTGTTTCATTAAGTTTATTATCTTGTTTTCTTTACAATATTTAACTATGTCGTAGACAATAAAACTCCTTAATGTTATTAACAAATAGTACAGAGGTCATATGAGATATTTCTAAAATTCCCGGCATTGTAGATCGAACACCTTTTTTCGTTTCAATTGACAGAAAATGATAATTTATCCTTTTCAGTGAAGAAAAACTCATGTATTATAAAATGAGAATTCAGCACAAACATGAATTCAGTTATTGCCATTTTTTGAAATATTATACACCACAAGACAATCTTGACAAACCGCAGAAAAATAAACGTTTGTTTACGTCCATTATATTTGATACATACAAAAGAAACTATCGACAGGTTCGTTTTCTTCTGTATAGCAGATGATTTATCTATTTTTATCTTTGAATTTCTATTTTCTTTGTTAAAATGGTACTGCTGTATATTAGAACTAAAAACTACGAATTCAAACTAGATTTTAAGAACATCATTATGATTTATATCGGTTCCATTCTTATATAATATTTTTTTAAAACAAATACTTAATCAACTATTTTACACATACCCTGACAACACATCGATAAGTGTTTAAAAACTATCAAAATCTTTCCAGTCAAACGTTACAATTCATTATCTACATATATAAAACAGTTCCGTAACTGACTCACTGACATGCAACGCACAGACCAAACCGCTGGACCTAAAGCGCTGAAATTTTGCATGGCGATTCTTCTTTTGATGTAGGGGTGCACTAAGAAAGAGTTTTTAAAAATTCATCATAGATTTTATTAAATTAAAATTTTTATGCTTTTTTGTAACTTTTTGTAAGTTTGCATTTAAAATAATAAATTGAGGGTTATACAATATATATCATTAGAAAGATCGTAAAAATTCCTTTAAAATGAAATCTTTTTCGAATCTTTACCTCAATTTTCTGATTTTTGGGGAATTTTTAAAGACTAATTTTTATAATTTAATTTATTAAATGCTGATCACGTGATTTCTTTTTCTGGCACTTTAAATAAATTTTTCGTCACGTGCATAACAACTAAATAGACAAAAAAAAATATTTTTTTTCTTTCTAATGTGGCAGACGATTGGATATTATCCAAAAAAAATAAATATCCCTTACGAATTTATATATATATATATATATATATATAATATAATATAATTTTTTTTACATCAATTGTATTCATTGATGATAAATATATATATTATAAATATATATATTAAATTTTTTTGGCATTAATTGCATACATTGACCGTTGTATTTAATTTGAATGTACTCCGTAGCGAAGTGCGGGTTTTCAGCTAGTTGTTTATAAGCTGCAAGTAATATTTAAGTCGGAATGGATAGTATAATGCGAAAGAATAAAGGAAAGGTACAATGCTTTCATAACTACTCAAAATCTTCAGTATTGCATTACATTTTTATAAAAATATATTGTAATTACATTTAAGAAAGTAGCTTGGTAAATAAAAACAGTCATTCAAGCGTTTATTTTTGTTTAGAATTATTGTCAGGCATTATCTTCACCTTTACTATCTAAGTAAAATGTTTCCGGCCAGGGAACATTAGAAACAGCAACAACAACAACAAAAAAGTCAAATTTCAATATTGTTCGAACTTTTACCATTTTTTTTCGTGGCCAATAAAGAATGCAGCTATTATATGTTTATACATAAATAAGGTAATGTAGTTTTAAATTATGTTTTAATATTTAATGTCCTCAAACTTATAATAATGTATCGTTCTTCAACTCTTCAGCAATTGTTAAACAATCGTTGGGGACATAAAGGGCTCTTCCATTAAGACAAAGCGCGAGTGTCAAATTTATAATTCCCGTTTAAAAATGGAAAAATTAGAATATAGGGTAGGTGGGGGCAAAGGTTTGCAGTTTTGAGCTTTTGATTTTTTACGGGCCTCCTTTAGATCCTATCACCCCAAAAAAGTCACTTGTATTGTAGTTGGGTATCTCCTCTACCTTCTATAAATAATTTTTTCCCGAAAGATTTAGTCACCGAATTTTTAATTTTACCAAAACACCTGTTTTCGAACCTTTGCCCCAATCGGTGGGGCAAAGGTTTGCACTGCAAACCTTTACCCCACTCGTTGGTTTCTTACTAGCTAGGCATCGAAAATCACAAATAGAGTTGTCTAAATAGTTTTATTTCACATTTTGTAATCTTTTTAAAGGTGTTACATACATAGAAAATCACAAATTGAACAGGTTAATCTCAATATTTTTTTTTTCTTAAACTAAATAACTTCAAACTGAAATATCGACTATTAACACAGAAAGTTGAATCTAACAAAGAAATTCACAAATTGAACGGGGTTAATCTCAATAATTTTTTTCATAAACTAAAGAACTTCCAACTAAAATATCAATTATTAACACTATCGTTATATCATATCTTAGGCTTTAACTGAACGGGTCTCATTCTTTTAAAACCCGTAAAAAATAAGCAAATTAAGGAGATGGGGGACATTACAAAGCAATTTTTGAAATTTTTACCTCAGCGATATGAAATTTGGCATAAATATTCATTAAAGTAAAACTATATCAAACACCTTATAAAATTTTATAAATATTTAAAATTTTATTTTTCATATTTTAAAAATTGAAATTTTTATTATGTTTTTTAAAATGCTCCTTGCGATCCAATTGTTAACTTTCCCCCTTAATTTTGCATTTATATTGCTTATACATTTTGATCAGAGTTATGTTTTATTTTGTGCTTTCGTTGAATAATTAATTTTTATGAAATATTTTTATGCTTGTACTCTGAATTCTCGTGAAATTTTTGTACTTTTCCACACTTAAGTTAAACTTTGATAATCTGAATGATGTCAAAACCTGAAATGGATACATAACTTTATTTTAATGTATAAGAGGAGACTTTGTAATAAATTTTATATAATTTCATCAAAAATTGTGACGCAAGGAGCATTTCAAAGACTTCCAAATCTGGAAATTACTCATTTAGAGCTAATTTCCCTAACCAAACCTTTGAAGCTTATAATGTCTTGTAACAACATTTAATTCTTTTATCTTGTAAAATAGGTCTTTGTTCAGAGCTATTTTATTTTTTATGTTGTACTAATTTATTTTATTTTTAATTTATGGATTTTCAAGCATTTTACAAAAAAATTTCTGATTAAAAAAAGGCAGTTTTTATCAAAAACCATATTTTATTTTCAAATTACAAAAATGTGAATTCCCATTAATAATAAATGACGTTGTTAATAAGGATTCCTAATGAAAAGAGGACATAAAACAAATGTTAATAGTTAGAGGGGCAAAGGTTTGCAGATGGGGCAAAGGTTTGTACTGCGAAACTTTACTCCATGACTCCTGTAAACCTTTACCCCATTTCGTGCTGGTTCTGTTTCTGCAGAATGGATGCCATTGTATTTGAGTTAATCGAAAACTTAAGGTAGGATCTGAAAGGTTATTTACCACCCTAAAATGCGAAAATAAGGCCAAAACAGTTCGTGAGTTTGAGTAATGTTCAAAATTACTCAAAAGTTGCAAAAAATTACATTAAAAGAGACGAAAATAAACTTACCTTATTTTCTCTGCAAGAGGTCTTAACTCCAACATTTTTTACGAGGCAACTGACTGGAAGTAGATGAATGCACTGCCTACCAGATTCCCTCCCCCCCCCCCAAAAAAAAAATTCTTCCCGGTCATTTTGAAATTTATGTGCGAACCTTTGCCCCCACCTACCCTACTGTTGAAAGTGTTTGAAAGTGAAAGATGTTTTTTTCTAAAACGAAATTAATGAGGAATTCCCTAGCAACTGTCATCCAGTATCTTAGTCTTTCTTCTTATTTAGAAACTCCTGAAATGTGTATTTGAAATAGAAACATTTTCAATATTCTTGTAACTTTATTCAAGGTTTCGAGACCAACCTAATTTGGGTGAGGCCAGAAAATTTTTATTTTAAGTTAAATTCACTTGATAAAAAAAGACCTCAACTTTAGAAGAAATGCAATGAAACTTATTTAGACGGGCACCCTTATTCTATGGCCACTTCTCTAAACAGCCATATTTTGTTTAGAACCGATTAAATAGTCTATAGAGCCACTGTTATGGAAGAAACCTCTTTACAACGGCCACTCCCTCAAAACAGCTATTTTTTCTCGGGACCATTACTGGCAGCCATAGAGAAATTTGACTGTATATAGTGCACTTTTTGTACGAGATTTTTGGCAGGACTGCCAATTTTTTTTTCTCAAATTAGCATCCAAAACTGAGTCAAAAACAATTTACACGCATCAATATTTATCCCAATATATATATAGCTAAAAGAATGTAGGAAATTTGTTTCACATTCTTAATCCCTGAATCACTGCGTGCTTTATCGGAATATAAATAATAAAACTAAAAGTTTTATTGAATAAGAATCATACCGATTTGATGACGCTACTTCCTTTCAATATTTTCAAACGTATCAAAACATAAAACAAAAATCATAGTGTTATTTAGTTTTAGCTTCGGTAGTAAATGGACATAGCTGAGAGAAAGAAATATCTCTACCAGAATTTTGTTGGCAGTCATTTTTCCTACTTCGTTTAACAGTGGAAATAGTGCTGCAACATTTTCCCCCATTTCTATACACACGATCTGGATATCTAAAGAGTTTCCAGATGTTTAAGCTTCCTTTTATCTTGAGCCTGCATTTTACATAATTCCATTCTGTTTCTGCATTTGAATGCCTGTAGTTATACTCTTTACTGAGAAAAGCGAGATATTTTGAAAATAACTATTTTATCTGTGAGCCTCTGCTCTAGTTGATTTAACAGGGGTTAGAGAAGTAATATAGCATCAAAATAGAGAGTCTGGTTTGGTTTAAGATTTTTTTTCAAATATATTTTTAGAATATCGATACATTCTAGGGGATGCATTGTTATATTATACACAATTTCATTGTCTTCGATATTATTTTTGTATTGAGAACTAGTTGATCACAGATCCCACAAACAGAAAGGCAAAATATGTTCATCGTAACTTACTCCTTAAATTTCGTTGATTTATGTTTAGTTGGTGCAAATGCATAACTCAGAGAACATACAGGGTTTGTATAAAAAGTATCGGGAACAATTTTTTCCTGACGTGACTGTACGTCGGAGCGCGCTCGTACCGTGCATGCTCGGTGATGGGGGATGTTGGCTACAAGACGCACCAAGCTGCAGTCGTCTGCGAGTGTTCGTTCAGGCTAGATTGTGTGTTTAATGGACCCTTGTCGAGTGACTCGGTGCAAGCGCAAAATGCAGCGAACGATTGAACAGCGGTACGCCATCAAACTTTGTGCTGGACTGGGGAAAATTGGGTACGGAGACGTTGGGCATGATTCGCCAAGTGTTGAAGGATGAAAGCATGTCACAAACTGCAGTTTTTAAGTGGCACAAGCTCTTCAAAGATGGCCGAGAGAGTGTGGAGCACAAGCCCCGCACTGGACGGCCATCGACCTCAAGAACCGACGACAACGTGCAACGAGTGCGTGAAGTGCTGACCGTCGGTTCAGTGTCGGTTAAGTGTGCGCACGGTCGCAGATGAAGTTGGCACTGATAAGATGACAGTGCACAGCATTATCACTGAAAATTTGGTGATGCGAAAGATCTGCACTAAACTCGTCCCAAAGGTCTTGACAGATGACCCAATACACCCAGCCACACATGCTTCCAAGGTCACCGAAAACCTGACAATAAACTGCATCGCGACGATTCCCCAACCCTCTTACAGTCCCGACATGGTAGCAGCAGACTATTTCCTATTCCCAAAAGTGAAATCCTCCATCAAAGGACACCACCATGGGACCCTAAGTGCCGTCAAAGAAGCTTGCACACGTTCCCTTAAGGACGTTCAAGAATTCACCTACCAGGGAGCCTTCGAGTCGTGGAAAAGCTGCTGGCAAAAGTTTGTCGACGCTAAAGGGATGTATTTTGAAGACTTTTGAGAAACTATAGCAATATCTCAAATAAATTTATTTTTCCGAAACTTTTCCCGATACTTTTTATACAAACCCTGTATGTATATAAAAATCCTTGCTCTAATATGCCTCTCATATTATCCATTTTTTTCGAGTCTTCATATTTCGCTTTCATGTCGGTTCTGTGGTACTTCAGTAGGAACACTTTCGTCCCCAGAATAAACAAAAATCCATTCTTTTAGAACGTTGTCTTCTGCCACATCGATGATAGCGCCGTGCGTATCCACGGTGTTCACGTGGAATCGAATTTCAGCTAACCCATTGACGTTACTACGTTTGTCCCACATAGGGTGAAATAATCGCTCTCCCTTATATGGGGGATGCTGGTGGTTCAGTGGTTTTGTTCGTTCTTTCTTCTTGTTAATACGTCACCTTAAGTACACAATAGATCACGGGTTCGCACATAATTACCATGATTTTATTAACTTGCTTTCTTGTGTGTTTGTGTGTTTGTCAAGTACAAATCTTGCAATTGATTTTTAACTAACTTCCCGACTAGCTAGACATTTAAAACTTTTAGAATAGCTCAGAACACGATGGCAATGCATTTTTTTAATACTTTTAGCCATCTTTAAGCAGAATTAAATTAATTTTCAGTTATTTTCAGTTAATTTTATTTTGTAGACTGATGCAGCCATCTATTGGCCGGAACGGGAACGAAAAGTTAAACGAAAGTTAACTTCCAATTAACTTCGTTTTCTTTCAAGTTGATGGGATAATTCATCAAAAAAAATTTTTAAAAGTATTTATTAATACATAGAATTGTCAAGTTTATATGATTCAACAGAAAATTTAAAAACATTTTATTCAAAAAGTTCTTTTTATCTTGTAATTATTTTCTTTTATTTTACATACTATTTACACGCATGCACTGAGTACAGAGGGGAGCTAAAGCTACATTCAGACTACGCTGACGTGACTTGTTGACACGCGCTGACCGCAACGTCAGCTGACGTGGGAAACGTCAGCGTCAGGCGGTGTGTGCACACTACGCTGACGTGTCGTGTCGTGACGAATTCACTTCCCTTGTTGTTTGGTTCCCACAAGGTGCATATCGTTGCGGGTGGACCCTATAAATAGTGGACGATCGATTTATTGTCGCTGATGAGGCTTTCACATTAAAAACATACTTGATGCATCTTTATAGCAAGAATTCAATAAAGAGCGATGAAAAAATACTTCGTTTCTCCTGAAGGGGCTGCAAGCTGTTCATAGCAATGGGTGAGCATTCATAAAGGCAGAATGGCCCATTAATATTTTTTGTAAATATTTTTATTACTGTTTTTTATAAACAAATTTATCATTTTGGTTGCTATAATTTTGAGTTATTAAGGAATGTAAATAAGTAACCTGTTGTGAATTTTTTTTCTGCCTAGTATTCAAATAATTCACATACTAAGTAGGTAATTTTTGGTTGAAGACCGTCATCTGCCTATAATATTTAATTGAAAGTAACTATCAATCAAAAAATATATATAAATTTATAAATACGCATAAACTAAGCTCATATAAATTATTTTTTATATTTAAAAGGTGGAAGTTTAAAAACAAGAGGGGACGAACACCTGTTTATATTGTATTGTTGCACACTCCATTTGTTTACATTTGACAAGATCAGTAGCCAACTGTTGACAACATTTGACAAGATCAGTGCTCTTGTTTTTAAACTTCCACGGTCCGCGGCGATTAAAAGGTTGGGGAGCACTGATATATAGGATATATATCCCCTATATAAAGCTCCAGTAGCCAACAAAAATTGCGGTGTGTAGGGGGAAATGCTCCTAGTATAGGTGCCGGCCGTATTGCAGAAAAAACATACAGTCTTGCAAACTAAAATTGCATTTGCTCGCGTTAAAATATTATAAACTTAGAATCTTTCGACATTTTTAAGGCATATAAAATGGAAATACAATTAAAAGTCCAATGAAATTCATGTGAAAGAACACGCATAAACCATTTAAAAATACTGTAACTTTATACGAAAACTTTAAGATATGAATTCTTTGTCTAAATATCAATATCTGACATCAAGACGCAAGCTAAAACATCTTAATCTAGATTTAAAAAATTAAACTGCCACTACATCTTGCAGAATACAATGAAAATGTAAATAAAACCTTCATAAATCCGTAATAGAACGTAAAAGGGGCATCTGGTTTCGAACTGAAGAGCTCAGCTTTTCTTTCAGCCGCAGAACATTATGGGGGATTGTTTTTTTCGTCTGGAGAGATTATTTCGCCTAATGCTTTGCAGAATGAAGAACTGCCTCTATTACTGTGACACAAATTGCTTTCTTCTCAATTGTGTGGCTTTCAGTTGTTATTTATAATTACATGGGTTAAAGTTATAAAAGATGAGAAAAATGAGAAGTGTTAATCGATATACATACAGACCTCATTTTGCCTCAAACTTTGACATGTCCACTAACTAAAAGAATCATTGCCGGAATAAACATATGAACCAGAGATAATTCCATTAACTTTTTCTTGTCTGTTCTTGGCTGAATAAAATCTTTCAGAGTTATTTATTAAAGGTGTTTTTTTTAAGAAAATCTATCGAAAACAAAGAGCTCGATAGGTTCCAAAATGTCTCCTAGATATTAGTTGTTGCGTAATATAAGCAGCAAAACTCTCGACGGAAATAACTTACCTGAAATGCGATAAATGCTCAGGAAACCATTCTTTTCTAAGGATCATTTATCACGATTTTCGAGGGATATAATTTTTGCTATCAAACAGAGAGGAATTCATGTCATGTTCTAGTTTCATTACGAGATTAACATTGCTTCTGTATCTCCTCAACAAACATGGCCCATTTGTCTAAATCCATTACGCCGAAATCAGTTCGATTCTATTTCTGTCGCATATTCATTTACGCCTGAGGGCATTCTACGCAGGACTTAAGTCGTTATCTTCAGAATAGAAATACTTTACACAAATTACTGCAGGGCATTGTCAAATTCTATTTCTGCGAGAGGGTTGTAATTTGACATAGGTTTTCCAGAGCAGCTTCATTGCATGCATTCGAGTGATAATTGTGCAAAACGCAGTGTCTTCGAAAACGGTTTTCCGCAAGATTTGCGTATCGAATGTTTGCAGTTAATGGATTACGGAGTTTATCACTTATTCACAAGCCATTTGTTTGATTAGGCTCCCCTCGTTTTAAAGAATCTGAGTGGAAGTAATCAGCGAAAGTTTGACGATTTAATTCTCATTTCTGGTAATTTAACAAGCAACGCAAAGTTATCTAACGCGTGATCATGAATACGATAAATAAAACTACACCTGAAATCTAAAAGATCTAAAATTTCTAAAATGATATTTACAAAGATGGCATTATTTATTTCTTAAAATATTAATGATTAAAATAAATCTAGACTGGAGAATCATCTTTTGAGTCATAAATTATAATTGTTACAATGTCTTTATTCTAATTCAATATTGGGAGAGCGTAGTTCAACTTCTAATTCAAATCAATAACTACTTGCTAGATAATTATAAATGATATTTAATTGCGAACAAGAACCATGCGTTCTGCCCTCTATCCCGTCAAATAGCGCTGTTGCCACACACATCAACAAATCTCTAGGAAACATGGAAGAGCAGTGATAGCAAGGTCTCAACTATATTAAATTTAAGTACGTCAAAAGATAGAATGTAATATTGAAGTAGTCGGCTACTTTCTTGTGTCATCGTTAAAGAACATTTTAAGCACAGCTGAGATAAAATATTTTAAGTGATTTTCAATAAGAACAGTTCAAAAGTTCCAAACAAATCCTAAAGGAAACTCCAAACTTTTTAATCTTTATCTGTCGATGTTACTGCCAATTTCAAATTGGTCTTCAATGCAGTCAAAATTTGGTATATTGTTGACCAATGGTATAGGAATCCATTCAGTTCAATTATTAGAGGTTAAAAAGCCGCTAATCTTGCGTTGTATATTTATTTTTTAGTATTTTGGTTTGTTCTTCGCATAGAAAATACAAGTGTATATCATTATATAACATGTAAAATACTAGTATAATACTAGTATTTTGTTTACCACGAATAATTATTAATATGAAATTATTTCCTCTTGACTAGATTTCTGGCATCAGAAGAATTGATATTACTTAAAGAGTACGAAATAACTTGAAATTAAATAGATAAGTTTTAATTCTTTTTTCTAGAACTGTCACTCCTTCATTTCAAATTCTGTCGTGAAGGATGTAATTTCAATCAAGTATATTCTTCGGAGGAAATTAAAATTTGGTTACTTAATCCTTCAGCGGGCGTGCCTGTGTACAAAGTGCAACATTTTCGTAATTTTGAATGCTTTGTTTTTACATATAAAATTTGAATGCTCTAAGCAGTTTCTATTTATAGCTACACCCTTTCTAATTCAGGTCTGATTTTCTGACCCTTGTATTCCTTTCCATTCACTGTTAATCGGGATTTAACCGTGGTAAACCGGTGAATATACAAGATTACAATATGACAAAAGGAGTTGATGTAGTCGATACAATGTGCAGCTATTACACGGTATCCAGCATATCCCGAAGATGGACAATATCATTGTTTTTTAGGTTTTTGGACAAAATAGGAATCCATTCTCAAGTTGTCCTTAGATCCAATAAACCGGACACTTTTGAAATAAGGCGATTGTATCTGCATTCATTGACCTTACATTATAAATATATCTCAATATTATTAACATTTTACATCTTTTCATAAAAAGCAGAATTATTATTTTCAATTTGAAAATCAAAAGTTTATTACAAAAGGAATAATCAAGGTTGCACTTTGACGGTTGCACCGACGTTGCACTTTGTGCCACGCGTGCCTGCTAGTGTTCCAAAAATTGGCACGCCCGCTGAAGGGTTGATGAATTATCACTTAACATGAAACTAATATATGATATTTTATATGTTTTTGCTAAATAACGAAATACAATTATATATTTATATGTGTGTGTGTGTTAGTTAAGCCAAAAAATATTTCGTGATCAATAAATTACCCTTTTTATTAATGCATTTCCTCTTTTGATTTACATATCTGAAGTTAAAGAGTTCTACCTTGAAAAATCGCGTATGCTTGCGTGATCAGACTCTCTTAATGCCATGAGAAACTCTGGTTATTTCTGTCGGAAGAGTCAGTCTTAGGCCTCTTTCAGACGAGGTGGTTAGTTGATTCAACTAGTTGAACGATCGGCTGTCAAGTTCACGTTAGCGAAACTTGTTCAGACTGGCAAACCGCCTGGGCGGACGAGTTGACTGCGTGTGAAGGGGTTTGTGAGATTCCCCACCATTTGTTATGTGGCTACACTCCTTAACAGCCGCCCGTTCAACTAGTTGAATCAACTTACCGCCTCGTCTGAAAGAGGCCTAATGCTAATCGTAAGTATGTCGAGATGGACCACAATTTCGAGTAGGCGAAATATTGTATGAGTGATCCAGAAAAGTGTATTAGTACTGTGTATTATTTGAAGCATTTCCACTTCGGTTACGACGACCACAATTGAAATTAGGATTTATAAATTTATTGTGAAGTATAATTAATACATGTATAATATTTTATGTGATATATCACAATCCTCGTGAACTTAATAATTTTTGCTTTTTGCATAGTTTGAAAGAACAAAGCAATTCTTTTATTTCATAAAACAATACTTTTTTAAAGTGAAAAATCGTATAAAATCGGAAGCAATAATGTTATAAAAAGTTCTCTCTGGACAAACAAAAGTATGATATTCAAGACCTTTTCTGGAGAAACATTGTTCAGAAAAAAGAACTATTGTTTCGCAAAATTAATTTCCTTTTATTTCTCTTTACCCTTGTGGCAAGACTTATCACGCTCGTAAATAAAAACAGCCAATCGCACTTCATTGCCTCTAGCATTATTTTCTTTCATGAATGTGGAATGAAAAAACGTTACTTTAAAATTTTTTGTTTACGTTCATATTGAATAATTTTTAAAGTTTCGTATTAGCGGGTCTTAATTTCATAACATCTTAAAAAAAGAGTATGATTGAATTCAAAAAAAGTTTCCTTCACAAATATTTTCTCTTGTTATGAAGAATGACTAGAGAGAGTTATTTTTTATACTTTAAATGCTATTCGCCAGTTAAGTAAAAAATCGTGGGATTTTCCCCGATGTATTTTTCAGGAATTAAAATTTTAAAACATTTGAGCGAAATAACTCAGGTGCATAAAAATGCTCAGTCATAAAAAAGACAGTTTTTAATTTTATTCAATTAAATTCTTGAAATTAAAAATCTTTTTCTGTAATATACTTAGATAATTACATTTTTTTTCCTTTCGGTAATATTTGAATCAATATTACAAGTGTGGCATGAATTTCATGCTACTGTGTATAAAGTAATTATGAAGTAACGCAAGCATGTTATTTAAGCAGTGAAAAGATAATTGATATTTTTTTCGCGTTTTTCTTAAGGAATTATTTTTACAATGAATATTTGCATATGTAATTCACTTTACTACGTAACATGTGTTACAGAATTGCAAAGAGTGTAAAGTTTCTCTATTTTCTTTTTGAGTGATTTAACTTGACTTTGATTTTTCTACAAAATCTTTGTCTGAGAGAAAATAAAACTTTCCTGCAGTAACTGCGCTATCTACATCAAATTTGTTACGAATGTTATTTCACCATAGTAAAAATAGATTTGAATTGACAGATTAAGTGTAAATCACGTACTACAGTATGATTACAGTTAGATTTTTTTTTAGCATTGCAATGACATTACCCACAGGAAGACCAAACCAAGCGGGAACTACGTATTAAGGGAACGATGGACATTAAAATTTACTTTTTTTACTTTTCATCATACAGATACGAAATTTTTTACATATGCACATTTCACTATAAATAAATAGAATACCTTAAAAGAAATTTCCAATATCTCTATAATTTTAAGATTTTTTTAAAAATTTGAAATTTATAAACAAAATTTTAAAATGCTCCTCGCTACTTAATTTTTGAAATATTTCCTCGATTTTGCATTTTAATCTCTTTAAACTTTATAACAAACAAATCTGGGTATCAATTATTTAATCCCTTGAATAGTTAATTTTTGAGAGATTTTTTTCTGAATTCCATCCCGATTTTCATCAAAATTTTGCCTTTTGAAAAGTTATAAATCAAATTTAATTACCTTAATGAAGTCTAATTGTAAAATGCATACCCACTGTTTTTGTAAACAGCATCAGAATTCTTCCTTATCAATTTCATGAATTTTGAAGAAAAATTAAGTAGCATGGAGCATTTAAAAAATATAAAAACCTTGAAAAATCTGGTTTGAGAAATACAGATTTAAAATTTATTACTACACTTACCCATTATACATTACTTTGTAGAAGCTTCAGAAATGATTTTTTACTTGAAAAAAATTATTTTGGTACTAATAATCTACTGAAATATATATATTATTTACAAAAACACAATCAGTATTACAATGACGAGATTTGCTGAAATAAAGGTCCACCGTTCCCTTAAAAGGAATTTCGGGGAATACATAAGCAGACTGCTTCTCCCTACCGCCCTCTCCACACTCACAACTCCAGGAAATCCAGGAACTTGCTCGAATTCCCTTCACATGACTTTTATGTTTCAAGGAGTCTGTGTAGTTTACTAAATTTATTACAAGTAAACTTTAAAAGTGGTTTTTAGTAAACAATTGAATGTTTGGTAAGAAATTGTACATTCATTCAATTTAGTGGACTGCATTCCTTTCATAAAAAAATTATTTTTGTCTAAATTGTGCCTAGCTGAAAGCAAATGCTATGTGAGGTTTAGAAACGCGTTTGAAATCTATTTCTACGAGCGATGGCAGAAAGAATTTTCACTTCTGATGCCCTTCTGAATTTCAAATGGACCTTCTCATGACAAGGGTTAACATTTTCCCTCTATGAAAAGAGATTGTATAAACAGGCTGTATAAACAATGGGAAAGTTTAAACAACGTTTATGAAACTTGAAACGGTGACCTATCATGGCACTAGAAGGTGATAATCTATGTTCGTCCAAGACTGTGATCTCATAGTTTTTGCTTAGCTTGCTTGAAGTTTTTGTCCATTCGCAATTTATTCAACTAAAATCAGCATATTTCAACACAAATTTAGTTCCCTGAAAAGAAAGATGGAGTTTAGATAGAAGTTAACGTAATGGCAATAAAAGTGTCTGCTTGGAGTTGTTCCTAACATCGTACCTTTGGCTTTTTAGAGAATATAAAAAGTACCAGCAGTAGGGATTTACATATATTTTATTTAGAATTCCACATTATCCTCTATAATACGGATTTAAAAAACAAAATTTTATTTTATTTATTTCTTATTTTTTATAATACGAGCATAAAGCTCGTATATATCTACCATGCTAAATCTTAGTGCCACATTTGGTTGATATCTACTAAAGTCACCAGTGGCGTAGCAAAGGGGGGGGGGGGGGGCAAGGGGGTCTATCATGCCCCGGGCGCCACTCGCAGAGGGGCGCCAATGTAAGATCCATATATTATATTACTATATGTTTTCGAGGTGGATGCCAATATAAGGTCTATATATTATATTACTATATGTTTTTCAGGGGAGGGCCCCAATATAAGGTCTATATATTATATTACTATATGTTTTTCAGGGAGGGTGCCAATATAAGGTATATATATTATATTACTATATTATTTTGTGGGGGGTGCCAATATAAGGTCTATATATTATATTACTATATGTTTTTAGGGGAGGCCACCAACATAAGGTCTATATATTATGTTACTATATGCTTTTCGGGGGGGGGGAGTGCCAATATAAGGTCTATATATTATGTTATTATATGTTTATCGAGGGTGCCAATATAGGGTCTATATATTATATTACTATATGTTTTTCAGAGGGGCGCCACAAAGGTATCGTGCCCCGGGCGCCAGTTATGCTCGCTACGCCACTGAAAGTCACCTATCTATGCACGTATTTTCAATAATCTTAATACCTAAAAATCACAACAAAAGATTGTGATAAATAAAGATATTATTTAAGAATTTCTAAAGACCCTTGTAAGAGTCCAGAAATATGTAGCTAGTCTACTAGCCGTCCACTTGCTTCGATAGCTATGTTCGTGTCCCGCAGCACCGAGATAGTGAAAATACGTAGCACAGTTTTTGAGGCATATTTTCCCCCATAAATCTCTATCAAAGTACTACATGCTGAAATACTTCAGAAAATATCCATAATTTCAAATTTTTCAAGGAACTTTCAGTAAGTCTTGAACAAAATTCCAAGCTATATTTTGCGATGGTTTTAGTGAAACTCCTTCTGTTGAATTATTTATTTTTTTGTGAGAAGAAATACAGATATTTTAGCCGTATTTTAGCTTAGAGTCTTTGTAATTCGATTTTTTTCATTCAAAAGCTCATCATTAAGTGCCAACCCTTTGCTTTTTTCCTTGAAGATTTTCAAGAAATCCGCTTAAGAATATAGAGATAGAACGAGTACAAATAAATCTCATCATTAATAATGTTTAACATTTAAAAGAGTTTTTTCAAGGAATTTCTGCCGTCTCTTATACAGAAACATTTTTTATTTGCTTTGACCAGACATTTCACTTTAGAAAACAAGAATAACATATACAGTAAACGAGTGTATGCTCTAAGGCAGGGCTCCCTAACCTTTTTATCGCCGCGGACCGGTCAACGTATGATAATTTTACCGCGGCCCGCTGAAGGGGGGGACGTTGATTGTTTATATTTTAGATTGTTTTGATTTAATAATTTTAATTTAATTTTACTTAAACATGCCTTCAAAATAAAATACAGTTACACCAAAAAATGAATATAAAGGGATTTAACATTTTAACTCACTAGAACGCTAAATCAATGAGAACCCTGAGCTTGTGGCCCTAAGCTGGCGGCCCGGTACCATTTGATCCACGGACCGGTACCGGTCCGGAGCCCGGGGGTTGGGGACCACTGCTCTAAGGTACCAATGGTCCTTATTTTCAATTATTTTCCGAACAAATTTTCAGTATTTCCAAGTGATTCATGTTAAAGACTTTACATAATGAATGGTAATCCTCCGTTATTATGCAAAAAGATAATTTTAAAACCAGGTTCAAAAAAATTATACATAATATTTCTAGTAATTTGTCTATCTAACTGCTCCCTAGGAAATGTATGGATTTAGAATCTTATTTAGTTGTCATGATACTTTATCTTACTCTGTGCCACGTATAATTTTTTTAAAGTAAAATGTGATATCACTTTGTTAAATGTTGGTACAGGTTGTTAAAATAATCATTTTCTTGACACGACATTCTTGAAATTGGAATAAAAGTCATTTTTGGTCATGGTAAAAATATTGTTGTCACTCCGCCCAACTTTCAAATTAAATATTTGGAAGTGACACCGAACTTATAGGGTAAGCAAAATTCCTACCTCCATTGTCCCGGGAGAGCTCCTTTAAAATGAAACAGATCCTGTGATGTTATTCTTTAGGTACTCATATAATATCGAGAAATATTAGTTTAATTCAGATTACTAATGACACACATACAACTTTATATATATATTAATTTAGACCAAAGTTACATACTTCCCGCAGGAAAAAACGGGACCGAAAAATATATCACCAACAGGCGCCGTATCTTAACATAACAATAATAAAAGAAAAGAATAAGACTCAAAATTTAATTACGTGTTGCCAAACATCAAAAAGTTATCTCGCGAAATGTGGCAGGAGTCAACAAAGGTAAATCAAACAACGAGGGAAAAGCATGGTAAACCATGGAGTCTGCGACAAATATATTTTCATTGTTGTAAGGAAAAAGTTATGGGCTCTAAAAATACATTTGTATATATTCTACTATTTTCCCATAAGGGTTCTTTTATTATACATTAATCTATTTTTCGATCTCATAGGAGGTTTCATAATTAAGCTTTCTTTACACCTTTATTTTGTGGAGTTCGGTCAGAAGGGCCCAGCAAAACGTGCAAACAATGATTGCGAGGTATCGGATTTGAGTAAGACTTCCGGGGAACAGGTTTCTCGATTTTGATCACCGAGTTTCTGACTCTTTAAAAGAATGAAAAAAAGTTTGATAGCTATAACTATTACTTTACTAATCTATATATATAAAACAGTTCCGTAACTGACTCATTCATTCACTGACTGACTGACTGACTGACATACAACGCACAGACCAAACCGCTGGACCTAAAGGGCTGAAATTTTGCATGGCGATTCTTCTTATAGTGTAGGGGTGCACTAAGAGAGATTTTTGAAAAATTCCTCTTAGATTTTTTTAAATTAAATTTTTAAGCTGTTTTTTTTTACTTTTTTTACGTTTGCATTTAAAATAATAATTTGAGGGTTATAAAATTCATATCACAAGAAAGATCATAAAAATTCCTTTAAAATTAAATCTTTTTCGAATCTTTACCTCCATTTCCTGGTTTTTGGTGAATTTTTAAAGATTAATTTTTAGAATTTAATTTATTAAATGCTGATCACGTGACTTCTTTTTCTGGTACTTTAAATAAATTTATCGTCACGTGCATAAAAACTAAATAGACAAAAAATATTTTTTTTTCTTGCTAATGCGGCAGACGATTGGACATCATCCAAAAAAATATTAAAATACAGTAAAAGAAATGTTCTAGAAACTGTACTATATTAACTGTACTATATTCTTTAGTATTCTTTATATTAGATTTAATTTGAATATCTTCTTCTACATTATTTTGTCTATAAAAATATCCCTTACGATTTTTTTATAAATATATATATATATATATATATATATATATATTTTACATCAATTATATACATTGATCGTCGTATTTATTATATATATATTGGCATTAATTGCATACATTGACCGTTGTATTTAATTTAAATGTACTCCGTAGCGAAGCGCGGGTTTTCAGCTAGTTTTAATTATATAAATTGAGAAAAATTACAAAATTTTAGAACTATATCAATTTTATCATCTGTTCCGACGAAATTTATAAAGTATTGATTACTATTTCTCAGTCAATGTTTATATCACGCCCCACGAATTGTATATAATAATAACGTAAATATGAAAAGACATACCCTGGCATTAACACGCTTATTCCAAATCACAGTCTATTTTCGCCGAACGGAACTGCTAATTAAAACTGTCTTAGATAAACTAAATCGCTATGGTTTCAAACATTGGTTTGAATTACGTTCGATGAAGTTAATGAAGAAATGCATCCCCTTTTGAAGTTTAATACGTTTTAATTTCATGAGTAGGAAGAGAATTGAGTGTATTTGATTTCATTTATTTAATTTATCTTAATCTCTTCCGAGAGGAAAATTAATTTACGTACCGCAAACAATGACATAAATTTGGAGAAAACTTACCATTCAAATTTATGCAGTACAATTAAAATCCCTACTATGAGCTTAACTTATAATCCACGCTTTCGCCATGAGAAAAAATAAATCCATTTCTGGGGGCTCTTCGAGAGTTTAATAAGCTCGAAATACAAGTACATGGAAATGGGAGAATTAGTATAATCACGAATGTATGTTTTCAAACTTTTATAAACTCTGAAAGAAAAATTTATAACAACTATCGTATTTTGTAAAAGCACGACGTCCTGTAAATGATTATTTTGCGTGCATATGCTTGTTATTTATATGAGAGCTGGAGCTAAGTCATTAGGAGATACCCGAATCATATTGGTGTCGTGGCTTAATAAAACTGAATCCTACTCGAATTTTTGGAAATATTTTACCTAGAGAGCTCAAACTCCGATAACGGGCTAAACTATCGACATTTTTCGTCATTATGGCCGGATTCGAAGAGAGATAAAAAGATCATTTTCTATCAGAATCCGGTCGATATGAGAACGTATTTTACTTTCAATTTTTCTCTGGAACATATAGTTTGAGGAACACGAAAATTTCCTCACAGTTCAGCTAAATTATTTCTAACTATTTAAAACTATATATGCTGCATATTTGTAAGTTTAATCTAAGACAGGAGGAGAAAATTTGCTATTAAAAACTTATTTTCCAGGAAATTACAGTAATTTATATTACTAACCTTAAAATAAATTTATAATAATTACGTAATGGAATGAATTAATTTTATAAAGTATGCAGGGCGTTTGAAAATATTGCGCTTATTATATTACTCGTCAAAGAAATATCATAAACATTTATAACTTTTGAGTTAAATTTTTAATGGTAAACATATTTTGATTCCCTCAAAGTATAAAAAAAAACAATTTCAAAGCTCAATTTTTTTTTACTTTTCTATATATTTAGGATTGTATTTAGTAGTCTGGGTTTAATCCACTTTGTATACATTCTATCTTATATTTCATTCGTATTCAAAGAGAAATGAGAATACTTTAAGATTTTGTTTGCACATAAAGAAAATTAAACCTGTAAAATGGCAAAAGTAGAATATAAATGTGTTACTATTTATTGACTATCTATATAGATACTGTGTGCACATATAAGGGGCAAAATACTTGGGAAATATAATTATCTGGATAACCCTAAACAAATTATCTGAAATACGAGTACAATAAACGAAATTGCGACTTCATTGACTCGCGAGCAAATATGAAGAGATACGCTGTGATTGAATCTTACACTTTAGAGCAGTGGTTCTCAACCTTTTTTTTTTGTCGCGGCACACTTTTAACGATTTCCAAATTTGGCGGCACACAAAGAAAAAGATAAGTTTAAAAGTTGTTTACTTAAAACGAATAAAAACAATTAAAAATATGGCATTTAACTATAAAAACAACAGTTTTCTTTTACAGTGTTCTTTTCTTTAATTTAAACAAACTTTGCTCATAATAAAAAAAAGCATTATAATTTTTACTATATATATTTTTAAAATTTGGCGGCACACAAAAGTGCCGCGTCACAGTGGTTGAGAATCACTGCTTTAGAGCTTTGATAAGTCTGGCAAGATAGCCTTTTTCTTTCGTGAATTATAGTTTAAGAGCCATAGTTTTAGTTGAATTATAGTTTAAGAGCCATAGTTTAGCCGAATTTCTGGAGGAGGAAAGTGGGAAGATATCGATAAACTTGGCCTAACATGAAAAGGAAAGTTTATGCCTCAAGAGCTGTGAAAATAGAAGTCCAATAAGCACCATTCCAGTTATGGGCTTTTAGGATGCCATAAGATCGACCAGGGGAGCCCAGAGATTTTTTTTACAAACAAAATAACATTAGTAGGATCCACTTAAAATAAATATTAAGTTGAATTAATTATTCTCAAGCCCGACAGATTGTGACGCAAATGAATACATTCGCTCCTGGGGATAAATATGCTGCTCTCACGCCCACAACTGTTAGGCTGGTCATCAAACATTTATGTTTTAAGCATCCATCGTAAGTCTCACATTAATAAAACAAATATCTTTTTAGCGACTTCCATTGTAGTACTCTAATGTAATACTCTACAGAATCCATGGCTATTTATGACTTGCATCCATCGCAAGTCTCACATTAATAAAACAAATATCTTTTTAGAGACTTCCATTGTAGTACTCTAATGTAATACTCTACAGAATCCATGGCTATTTATGACTTGCATCC
This sequence comes from Dolomedes plantarius, assembly GCA_907164885.2. NCBI lineage: Eukaryota > Metazoa > Arthropoda > Arachnida > Araneae > Dolomedidae > Dolomedes > Dolomedes plantarius. The sequence goes on along the minus strand of OU015492.1, from coordinate 196,247,245 downwards.
ATCGCAAGTCTCACATTAATAAAACAAATATATTTTTAGCGACTTCCATTGTAGTACTCTAATGTAATACTCTACAGAATCCATGGCTATTCATGAATCTGCATTAATATGTCCTTTTCTAGTGTTTGTTACATATACCTTTGAATAAATTAATAAAATCAACAACTGAGTAAGTATTTATGTGAACTTAAATTGAATATGTTCCTTAATTACATTCCACTTTAATTTAATACAAAAAAATTGATAAAGAAATACCTAAAATTATAGCAAAACAGCTCCAAACTTC
>OU015492.1:196149459-196241959 GCA_907164885.2 Dolomedes plantarius | reverse complement strand
AGCGTAGCTAGGCAAAGCCCGGCTAGTCATATATATATATATATATATATATATATATATATATATATATATATATATATATATATATATATATATATATATATATATATATATATATATATATATATATATATATATATATATATTAAATTTCTAAACTTGATTCTTAAAATGAACTACTCAGTTAATGGTTCCGCTCTATTCCTCGTTTAAGTAGAATATGAACATGACTATGTTGGGTACTAGCGGCTTAGCATAAACGATATATTCGTGGCCTCTGGCGCTCGTCTTCTGTCCCATAGGCTAAGTGAGGCTTCACAAAACCAAATTTTTCCAAGATTGGTCTTTGAAAAGTAAATGTAAACAAAGCAGAGAAAAGACAAATATAATAAATAAATAGGTCATACAAAGCAGCAAAGCTATTCAGTTCAATAAAATACCATCCTCTATACCGATTATACTGAAATACCGATGAGCCATTACTCAAGGCGCTCCGTGATCGACAATTAACAGATTCTTCACCATAACTGGTCAAATTTACTCCTGTTAACTACATTAGGATTGAAGATCAAAATTTTTCATTTCCAAAGAGATATAAAACATTGGAGAAAAAGGCACCTTATAGTGATTACAATTTTTGAATAAACATTGGCTCGAACTCGTCAACACCTGATTATAGGAAAAGCATATTAGCCCATTTAACCTTTTAGACTCTTTTACTTATCTTCTTAAACTTCTTATATTTTACACTGTACAGTATTTTGCACAATGCTTTGTTACTTTTATACACATATTTGAACTTATCATTTACTTTCATTTAAGAAGCAATCCTCTTAAATATCCAAAATATTTGACATTGGCTTCGTATTTTGTTCTCAAATTAATGGAAATCAATATTCCCTGGATATTAATGACCATCTGCTCAAAACTAAATTTATGCAGAGACGTTGCTACCTGTGGACATTTTACTTTCATTTAAGAAGAAATCCTCTTAAATATCCAAAATATTTGACATTAGCTTCGTATTTTGTTCTCAAATTAATGGAAATTAATATTCCTTGGATATTAATGACCATCTGCTGAAAACTAAATTTATGCAGAGACTTTGCTACCTGTGGATATTTTAACCGCTTAAAACGTGACAGAAACAAATGATATCAAACATAATGCTTGGGTTGCATTTGATTTCATATCAGAACCGAAACTCCTGGATGATGATTAGCCCAACGAGATTTACACCCCCACATGCGAGCTAAACGTCTAAACTGCGGGAATGCTCAATGTTCCATAATTGACTATGATGCGCCCATTTGGAATGCAAATTTCAAATGGGATATCTCAAATGCTATAACAGAAAGACTATACCAATCAATCATCACAAAATTGTGCTTAGTCTAACATATGTAACTCGATATGGCAACAGTAGTTTTGAATTTAATTTGGAATGCTTAGATAATTCACGCAAATTCTGTAAATAAATTACATTATGCTGTAAATAGCAAACTTATGTGCTAATATTTAATGGATTTGGGATTCTCATCAAACAATTGAACACTCAAACACGTGTTTGAATATAAATTTTAATGAAAATCATACTTTACTTTACATCATTTATCATTATTTGAAAGCACAGACTTTGGACATATCCCACGAAAAATAAATTGATAATATGTAAGCTAAAAATTTAGAAAGCGCAAGAGGGCTTAATGTAAAGAATTATTTGAAATTACAGTATTAATTCCTTAAACAAAAAAATCCTTTTACTGGAAAAGCCCTTGCATCTTTGTATTATAAACAATTTTTCCTTAATTTTATTGACGTAAGTTTAACATTGTTTTATAGAAGTGAAAGAATTTTTTTTCTTGAAATATTATATAATAAAATATTTCAGTGCAACATATTTTATCGCATTAACTTCAGGAAAAAAGCATTAAATGAAACTGTTGAGTAGCAAAATCCAATATTTTGTTTCATCATTTAAAAAAATAGTTATTTAGAAGAGAAACTGCAAACATTTCCTTGCTAATAAATAATCCAGCATTGCATAATGCAGTAACTTTTTCTAAATAAAGAACTTTACATTATCACGTTTACGCATTTCATGTTTTAACCTAATTAGAGAATAAATTGAAGAAAGAGCAGACTTAAAGCAATTAGGCAATTCATTTATTATGTATAAAGGAGCAATTAAAAGGTCTTAACGGATGCCCTCAAGTGTGTTATTAATTAATAATAATTCCTAAACATTAAATACTCACTAAAAAGAAAAAACAAACTCTTTCCAGAGATATCTTTTGTTTTTAATATATTTACAAGAGCATTTTTCCTTTTCAAATTCTAACCCATTGGTGAATATCTTATTGATTTAAGTTGCAAAATATACTAATTTTGCTTCAAAATATGTATGAGAAATTTTAAAATTAAAGAATTAATATAGTAGATGTATTGTTTTCTTTTTGCTGTAGGTCATAAGTGATATTTAATTGTTTTACTTGCCCAACTAACTTTACAACTGGAAAGTTTTTAACAGAGGAGTGTAATGTGTCAAGCTTCCTCGTGGTGCATCCTGATTCACGCTAAATCTGCTACAGCTTTGCCACTCTTCAATTTTAAATTCCTTGTTTTGAAATATTGGGGAACCCGTCGTCTAATAGCCTAGTGGCCAAATGACCATCATTTGTAAAAAAAATAATAAATATTTTGACAGATTTAGAAATTTTAATAGATCTATCTTTCAGTCTCTTTTCTTTGTAATTTAATTTTTCAAATACAGTCAAACCTGTTTTTGTGCGGTAGATAGAAGATATTTTTTATATAGATATTAAGATATAGATATAGTATAGATAAGATAATATATAGATAAGATAATATATAGATAAGATAAGATATAGATATAGATATAGATATAGATTAAGATATAGATATGAAGATATATATATTTCTTTTTGTGCGGACCGCACAAAAAGAAACGCACAAAAACTATTCAGAAACTTCATATATAGCTATAATAAATAATTTTTCACATTATATTACAGAAAAAAATTTATGCGGTCTAAAGAGACCGCTTAAAAAAAGTCTCACTTAGAAAATATGTGAAAGCTTTACGAAATAGCGAGAAAGTGCTTTCCAAACAAAAAAAAATAATTAAATCACACATGGAAACATTTTTAAAAAATTTCTCATTTTAAACATGAAGAAATTTCCAAAATGTACATAATTCGATACTACTCGTCGTAGTCCAAAACACGCATATCCTTCTGATGAACTGATTCGAAATCGCTTTCGTCACTTGAAAATACGTATTAGAGTTGATTTAATTTTTGTTACCATGTGGTCGGTGATAAGTTTTTTCGACGACGGTTGCTTGATCAGCTGCTTGCAAACGTCGCGATTGCCAGATAGAAGCTCATTTTGGAATTTCTTATATGAAATTTCAGTTTTTTTTCGATACATATCCATATACCGCATAAAAAAAAATCACACAAAATAAATCGCACAAAAAAAGACCGCACAAAAATAGGTTTGACTGTACCGTTAGTCCTACGGATCACTATATACATTATGTACTTACAAATCTGACCAAATCCTGATTGATTTCGAAGTCTATATGTGTTGTAATAGTGTTAGACTGCACATTCTAAAAACCCAGTATAAGGAATTTCAATAAACATTACAATTATTTTATTTAGACTAAGACATTTACTTTGAAATTTAAAAAACATATATTCTTTGGTTTATTTTCTGTGTATTATCAAGTGAATATACGCATACATTCCTTCCTCCTTTCTCTCTATGTGAATGCACATATGTGTAGTTGAAAAAATTTTAAACACCTATGTACTAACAACCTAAATAAAACTCTAAGACAGCTTTTCTCTTCGGAGTTCTCATTTACCTTTATAAAGTCTGAATAGGAGTTTAATAAATTTAGAAAAAAAAAATTTTAAAACCATTTCTAAACCTAGCCCATGAAAAAAGGTTTTCTGTTTTTATGGAATAAATTTTGCATAGTGAAGGCATCTTCAGAGTCTATTCGTAAACCACTTCGGTGATAAAAAACGGCCTAAGCCAATTTTGAAAATAAAAGAACGTCGCTGTTGAAAAAAACATGTAATCTTAAGTTTATGGAAGGTTAACAAAAAGGGTTTTTCTATTTAAGCTATCTGAAGAGACTGTTGGCTTCAAGCACTTGCTGGCAAAATGGCAGTATCTAAAAGAAAAACAACGTTGATAAACAAATACAAGAGGGGAGTGTCCTAAAAGTTTGAATTTTTTGTTGTCACATCAAAATAAAAGAAACCATATAACCACATATGTATATATGTGTATATATATATATATATATATATATATATATATATATATATATATATATATATATATATATGTATATATGTATGTATATATGTATATATGTATGTATATATATATATATGTATATATGTATGTATATATATATATATGTATATATGTATGTATATATATATATGTATATATGTATGTATATATATATATGTATATATGTATGTATATATATATATGTATATATGTATGTATATATATATATGTATATATGTATGTATATATATATATATGTATATATGTATGTATATATATATATGTATATATGTATGTATATATATATATGTATATATATATATATATATATATATATATATGTATGTATATATATATATATATATATATATACATATATATGTGTGTGTGTGTGTGTATGCATGTATGTATGTATGTATATTTAAGTCAAAAACAGTGATTTAAATATACCAAGTTATTGGCTTTTATACCAATCGCAGATATATAATTTCGACTTCAGTCTTTTGTACAAAGAAATGTACTTTTGTATACAAAATTGATAGACTTAAACCTTTTACAGAAGTCAAAATATTTTTGTTCATTATTTTTGTTCAACAATTTTCTTTCCTGAAAGAAGTACCTGTATGTTTATACGCCGACAGCCCCAATATTGCTCTCTAGCATAAAGCTATCTTATTTTTATTTAATTTAACTTTTAAATATATCAAACATTTAAAGGAGATTGATTCTTCATATACGTTTTAGAGAAATTGGTTATTCTAATTTTAACTTATTTATATTGTTACACTGTTTGGCTGTTCTCTACTGTATTCTTATAGTTTTTACGCCATGTGATCTTAGTAACTCCATAATATCCCTTATATAGAAAAATATTTAAATTTCCACAAACCTTTTATTAAAAAAAATTTATGTTATTAGGTAGCTTTTCATTTTTTAATAAATAAATATACAAGTATGTTTTGCTTATTTATCTACATAAACAAAACCTTTTTTTCCCTTTTTCAGCAATCAGTTTTTAAATGTTCGAAGAAAAGTCCAACATAAAACATATTTCTAGCAAATATCTTACATTATGTCTCTGTTATTTATTTATTGCTAAAATCTGTAGCATTCAAATACAGTAACCACCGCTTATAGTGATCAGTGGTTATAAGAATCAACCGTTTATAAGAATCAATATCGCGAAAACAAAAACAAATGTATTACTTCCATGTTAAAATTTTCGCATTTTCGCTTTAAAGAATCAATCCACCGGTTTTAAGAATCAGTTTACACTCTTCGCTTTCCTTTCATTTTTCCAAAAAAGCCACTTAAACCCTCAATGGCACGAAGTTCTTTCTTTCTTTCTTTTTTTTAAAGGAAGATTGATAAGATGGGATGGAATATAGTCTCAAAATTCATCCCTTTCTTTATTAGACATAACATAATAGTTTCCCCTTAAACGCTTTAGCACAACACTCGTATTAGCTTGACCCAGGGGCATCTTTACCCATCCGGTTCCGATTTCACTTTTCTCCACTGACAAACAAAAATAGGGACTCTTTTTTTCCCACCTTCCACATCCTGGTTGCGGCTTCCTGGACCCTGAAACACATAAATCTTCGGCGAAGTGTCCACTATCACTTAGGCAAACGTGACATTAGTAGTATTCAGCACGTTATCAAACCGTGAAACGTAAGCTAGATGGTGAATCTTCGTCTGAGACTATTAGTATTGAAAGAGGTATAAACAGCCTCCTGAAAACTTCATTACGTCAAACTACCATACAAAACTTTTTCTTGCTCCCTTCCTGTAGTTGAAATGTTAAAACTGTTAAGCAGATATGTGGTAACAAATATTGGATTTTTTTGTTCTCTTACTATAGTCATGTGTATCTACTTATAGGTCTAGAAATTAAGTTGTATTTTATGGTAAATTATCTAATATATGTATATATAGGTGTGTGTGCCTGTCCAAAAACCTAAATTTCGGCTATAAGAATCAACCGCTTATAAGAATCAAAAACAGTAATAACAAACGTGATTCTTATAAGCGGAAATCACTGTATTTCTAACTATTTAAATAAAAAAATATATCTGTTTAAATGTTAATAACTGCAAACACTTAGCTTTTCTTTATCCTTAACTGCTCTCTTACTGCTCATTAACGGGATAAGTAGAAAATACATTTTGATTCATTTTTTTCCGGTTTCATAATTTACAATAAATTTTGCTAATGTCACTAACATGGATTCTTAACAGTGGGACTGTTTAGACTATTGCTCCTAACAAAATTTTTTCCTGTTCACAAGTCTTCTTCGTTATTCATTGATTTGAACGTCTGTATCTGACTTGGAAAGTAGGATGAGCTTTCCAAACAATTTAAATTCACTCACAAAATTTTTATCTACCCAGATTAAAATTGCAAAATCTATTTCTTGGAGAATTCATAAAAGTTTATCGCAAAAACAAATAAAATTGAAAAAATAAGAATCCTAAAACATTTAAAAAGCATTATATATATAATAGCCGTTGTGTCTGTATAACACTTCCGGGCCGTACTCATCTTTCAATTGAAGCCCTCAGTAAACAAACAGCCAGTTAGGCTTAATTTCAATTTCAGATGTGGATCAGAATTTTTTCTTACCAAAAAACTAATATCTTCTCCATCAAATCACGTTTGTTCAGCCTATTTTTCTATAAAACATTCAGAACTAAAAAAAATTGGATGCTTTTAGCTGTATATTTAACAGTTTTTAAAAATCTGTTTACTTTTGCGATGAATTCTGAAAGTAAACAAACTTGAATGTGAATGAATCAAGTAGCTCAAGTATTCATATCGCGTAGAGAGCTGTAAAAAACTGGATGGCAGTCTACTACTCCAATCTCACGAAAAACTAAATAAATAAAAAATAATGAAAGGGTTTGCTTTTACAAGGTGTGGATTAAATGCAATATTGTTCGATAATTCGGGATATTTTTTAACTTTCATATACTTTTTCCATTATTACGTCATTATTAGTATTATGACGTCAAAGTGACGGGTTACCTTCTAGTTTCTAATGTTAGTCTAAGAATTAATTCGTTTTTTTAAGTTTCAGATGCTATTTGTTTCAAACTCCCCTACATCAAATAATGATAAAAAATTAAAGGTATTCTTAACATATAAAGTTGAAAGCGGAAAATTTGCACACACATTTGCAACAACTTAATAAAAATGCAAGAATCTTATTTTTGAAGCTGATAAAGTCAATATTTTGAAGAAACTAAATAAGATATAGCTGTTATATACAGGACAGAAAAGTTATCCTTCGGATGCAATGACAAATTATCATTCAAAAGTACAAAGAAAACACAGCATTAAAGTCCAATCATTCATTTTTGCAAATTTCTCCCGTAGTTGTGGAGCCCGAGTCAAAATCCTAACTTGCAAAAAGACGTTTCCATGACATTTCGACAGTCTCTAACTGTAGAGTGATTTCAAAACCAGACATTCAGAGACTATGACCCCAGAAATTTCTAGAACATCCATAGCTTTATATTAAAACGCTACACTGCCCAGTTCAAAGCGGAAAAATAACAAGCAGGGAAATATAAAATTGGAATGGCGCCATTTATATGGGTACAGGTAGAAAATTTAGTAAGAGAATCCTAAGCTCGTGATAAAAGGGAAAATATGTTTATTGAAAGGAATAATTAACAGGGTGGGGAAAATATGGTAGTTCCCAAAATATAGTATGACCTCACATATGTGTGTGTGAGTGCAAGAAAAAAAAATAGCAATTTTTAAAAGATTTATCAGTTAAATAATTTAAATTATAGCCACGTGTCTTGTGCAAGATTCCAAACTGCTTTATTTACTGTAAATTAGAGGTAAAAATAATTCTCTTAATGCTTATGAGTTAATTTCATCTCATTATTATCCTCACTTAGTTATCAGAAAAATTCTCATAGCTTTAACTTCTAAATCTCCAGCTTTTACTCTAAAAGAGAAATGCAAACGCAACAAAATTAAATTTTCTGTTGTCTTAAATAGATCAAGGCTCCTTCGAGAATGAATTTTCACGCGTACTCATCTGATCTCCCCGATAAACTTACAAGATTAAGTCTTCTGAGATGATAATGCCTAACTTGTACATAAAGTTCCATCTCAGTTTGACAGTAAGATGAGATGATACCTTCAATTAAAATTAGTATGTAAATCCCTGGTAGTATCTGTGTACTAGGTCTTATGGGGCTTCACTTTTAAACTCGAGCTGTAAATTTTACTTTCTATGCTTTGATACTGATATAGGCAGTTTCTGAATAAAAGCTTTAAGTCACTCTCATGCACAAAATCTCCTATGTTTCTTAAAAGATCCTTAAAAGATTTATCAGTTAATCAATTTAAATTATAGCCACTTGTCTTGTTCAAGAATCCAAACTGTGTTTTATTTACTGTAAATTAGAGGTAAAAATAGTTCTCTCAATGCCTTATCTGTTAATTTCATCTCATTCATTCCCTGCTAGTATCTCTTTACTAGGTCTTATGGTGCTTCACTTTTAAACTCGTGCTGTACGTTTTACTTTCTGTGCTTTGATACTGCTGTAGACAGTTGCTGAATAAAAGATTTAAGTCACGCTTTTGCACAAAATCTCCTGTTTCTTAAAAGATCCTTAAAAGATTTATCAGTTAATCAATTTAAATTATAGCCACTTGTCTTGTTCAAGAATCCAAAACTTTTTTTTTATTTACTGTAAATTAGAGGTCAAAATAATTCTCTCAATGCCTTATCTGTTAATTTCATCCCATTCATTCCCTGGTAGTATCTCTTTACTAGGTCTTATGGGGCTTCACTTTTAAACTCGTTCTGTAAATTTTACTTTCTATGCTTTGATACTGATATAGGCAGTTTCTGAATAAAAGCTTTAAGTCACTCTTATGCACAAAATCTCCTATGTTTCTTAAAAGATCCTTAAAAGATTTATCAGATAATCAATTTAAATTATAGCCACTTATCTTGTTCAAGAATCCAAAACTTTTTTTTATTTACTGTAAATTAGAGGTAAAAATAATTCTCTCAATGCCTTATCTGTTAATTTCATCTCATTCATTCCCTGCTAGTATCTCTTTACTAGGTCTTATGGTGCTTCATTTTTAAACTCGTGATGTAAGTTTTACTTTCTGTGCTTTGATACTGCTGTAGACAGTTGCTGAATAAAAGCTTTAAGTCACTCTTATGCACAAAATCTCCTATGTTTCTTAAAAGATCCTTAAAAGATTTATGAGTTAATCAATTTAAATTATAGCCACTTGTCTTGTTCAAGAATCCAAACTGTATTTTACTTACTGTAAATTAGAGGTAAAAATAATTCTCTCAATGCCTTATCTGTTAATTTCATCTCATTCATTCTCTGCTAGTATCTCTTTACTAGGTCTTATGGTGCTTCACTTTTAAACTCGTGCTGTAAGTTTTACTTTCTGTGCTTTGATACTGTTGTAGACAGTTGCTGAATAAAAGCTTTAAGTCACTCTTTTGCACAAAATCTCATATGTTTCTTTATTGGAGTACTTACTGTGGAACTAGGCCTCAGGAGTACGAAACATAAAATTTTCAAAAGAATACAATATCCAATTCAACACAGGTTGTATAGCTTTTAGAGTTACATAACGCAAACAACTTTTAAAATTCTCTGTAAGGTACATTTCAAAAATAATATAATGTTTATCTTAGCTTTACTTTCATCAAAGAGACTTTTAATTTACTTTAAATATCTAAACATACTTTTCTTCAAATCTATCTATACTTATATATAAAGAGAGAGCGATTTTGTACGTGGAGGGTAATCTCCAGAACCACTGCACCTATTTGAAAAATTATTTCACTGTTTGAAAGGTACATTATTCCAGATGGATATGTCTATATATTATGTATATCTTTAGGCTATATATTATGTATATCTGATCAGTAGAAATAAAGTTAGGGGCTTAATCCGAATAATTTACATTGTTACCGCTACTGTCCTCTACCGCTTTTTCTGACGAAGACTCGAAGGATCCTTAGCGTGGTGCTATCGCGGTGGGCTTCTGTTCTGACGTTAGCGGTTCGAAACTAGCCGTTCTCCGGCACTCCTTTTTCTTTTAAAAAATTAACCTTAATTATTTACTAACGTAATATTAATTTGAATATTATTTTAGGAATATTATTTGAAAAAAATTTTAATATTTAAAAAAAAAACATTCTTTACTTAAAATTCTTTTTTATATTTTTGTATTTTTATTTCATCTCTTAACCTCTCTCTTTTAAAAAATTAACTTTAATTAATATCTAACGTAATATTAATTTGAAAACTATTTTAGGTGCTTAAAATAATTAAAAATACATTCTTTAATTAAAATCCTTTTTTATTTTTGAATAAAACTACGGTCTCAAGCACATCTCTTTTAAAAAATTAACTTTAATTAATAAATAACGTAATATTAATTTGAATATTATTTTAGGTGCTTAAAATAATTTTAAAAAATTCTTTACTTAAAATCCTTTTTTATTTTTGCATTTTTATTTCATCTCTTATTCTAATTTTGGGATACCAATGTGTATCTATGCTTCTATAATAATATACAAAGAGAGAGAGAGAGCAGATTTTGTATGTGGAGGGTAATGTACAACTTTTGTACATTAAAATGTACCTTACATCTTTTCCTTTGTCAACCGCAGTCAAGTAACCATAGCAACACCCTTTAGCTTACGGGGTCCGTTTTTCGAAATCACTCTTTACAACGGGAAAATGTTATCTACTTCCTATCCCCATTTTACGTGGGGGACATTCAGCGTGGGAGGTCAGGGGAAAGAGTGGTTAATTGCTTTCTTATTGCTTTCTTACTATTGAAGAAGAATTTCAATAGTAGTTCATCGACACTCCGTGTCTCTTTCATCTCTCAAAAGGCTGAAAATAGATGAAACGCGGGTGAACCGCCCTTCTGATGTCTCTCGCCTGAAAAGAAATAGCCTCTAGCTAGAACGGCAAAAGATTATTATTCAGTCCTTTTCGGCAAGATTGACCCTCCGTTCCCAGAATGTCACCCAATTGTTCTTTGGGGGCAAAGACGTTAGGAAAGTCACAACGAAGTGGAATTCGAGACTATATCTCTGCCGACATCACACCGTATTTTTCGAGAGTATGTGCTTCGGATATATGCTATCCCACCCCGTAAGGAAAAGGTTTAATATTTTTAAGATTCAAGTAGAGGAGGTATTGATAAATACAAAAAGGATTTTTGAAACTGGCAACGTTAAAGGGTTTATTGAAGAAAACTACATTTGTAACTACGCTTTTTATTGGACATTTAAGGTAAAAAAAGATTTACAATTTATTGGCTATCAACTGGAAATTTATTGGTATAATATTTTGTTCAACCCGGACAAAGTCGGGACGGGCCGCTAGTACTTATATATAAAGAGAGAGCGATTTTGTACGTGGAGGGTAATCTTCAGATCCACTGTACCTATTTGAAAAATTCTTTCACAGTTTGAAAGGTACATTATTCCAGATGGATATGTCTATATATTATGTATATCTTTAGGCTATATATTATGTATATCTGATCAGTAGAAATAAAGTTAGGGGCTTAATCCTAACAATCTCCATTGTTACCGCTACTGTCCTCTACTGCTTTTTGTGCTGAAGTCTTAACAACGATCCTTAGCGTGGTGCTATCTATACTTATATATAAAGAGAGAGCGATTTTGTACGTGGAGGGTAATCTTCAGAACCACTGTACCTATTTGAAAAATTCTTTCACTGATTGAAAGGTACATTATTCCAGATGGTCATAGGCTATATATTATGTATATCTGATCAGTAGAAATAAAGTTAGGGGCTTAATCCTAACAATCTCCATTGTTTGCGCTACTGTCTTCTACCGCTTTTTGTTCCGAAGATTTCAACGATCCTTATCGTGGTGCTATCGCGGTGGGCTTCTGTTCTGACGCTAGCGGTTCCAACCTAGCCGTTCTCCGGCACGCCTTTTTCTTTTAAAAAATTTATTTTAATTATTAACTAACATAAAATTAATTTAAGGTATTATTTAGGTTATTATTAAGGTAAAAAAAGATTTACAATTTATTGGCTATCAACTGGAAATTTATTGGTATAATATTTTGTTCAACCCGGACAAAGTCGGGACGGGCCGCTAGTGTTTTATAAATAACATTTATTCCCTAGATGATATGAATTCACTAAAAATGTTGTGTGGCAAAAGTTATCTGGAACTAAAGTTATCTTCTTAAGAATTAAATTTGCTATTTTTCTAGGTAAACTCTCACTCTGTTTCACTATTATCTAAGTAAGAGAAAACCCAACTTCTAAACTTTACTCGAGTAGAGATTATTTCATACTCCAAGGCTTTATAAAAAACTGAGAACTCTGAAACAATATTTGTAATATAATTAAGGTCTTCAACCAATAAAAATACGCTAAATTATTAACGCAGACCTGCGTATACCCTATAATAATCCCTTTATGCATATGCAAGGGACTGATGATAATGCAAGACAAACTAGAAAATCAAAAAAAATTTTTTGAAAGCATTCCATTATCTTCCGTTTCAAGAATTTGGATGGAAGATGAGTAATGCGTATTATGTCAAACACACGCAACTCTGATCCTAATTTAAAATATTAATGGCATAATTAATTTAATGACTCTGGTTTTAGGGAGATGGGAAAAAAAACATATCAGTAGCAGGGGACATAATGAAAGAAAATCTTTCTACTTACGTATGGAAAGATTCAGTAAAAATGTTTAAAACTTCGCCAGATTTTTAATAATGTGTATGATTAATTGATAAAGATTCTCATTTGATATCGAGTCAAAGGAAAAATAACGAAAAGGAATTTTGGGATCGAGTAAATTTTCTACATTTATGACTTGATTTTGAAAGCATATCAAAATAATTAAAGTCATTTTTTCCTTTAATAAATAATTCTAGTTCCCAATGCTTAGCTGTGGTAAGTATTTTATCTCTTAGGACATTAAACTCGTGTCAAGATTGCTGTTAACTATTATGTATTTACAGGATATTTTCTTTTAAAATTATTTAAAAATAAAAATATTTTACAATAAGCCTTATAACGTCCTCCTCGGCACACATTCTTTCCTACTGTATGTAATTGAACGTCTTTTAATATAGTCAGAGAAAAAGCAGTGGTAATATATAATGAGGATTGCCCTATAAAGTAGTTGCCTGTATTTTATGAAAGTATACTTTATATTAGAATTAAAATGGTTAAGACGGGATAAAAATTGCATAGTTTTTTAATAATAAATAATGCAGTTTTATATATATACTAGCTGAATACCCGTGCTTCGCAGCGGAGTACATTCAAATTAAATACAACGGTCAAAGTATGCAATTAATGCCAAAAAAATATATTTATAATTAATCGTAACGGATAATTTTATAGAGAAAATAATATAGAAGAAAATATTCAAATTAAATACAACGGTCAATGTACGCAATTAATTTGTATCCATAAAACATATTAATTTGAATTAAATTCTTAAAAAAACTTCCATCTCAATTAGTCTAGTGGTTAAATTTTATCTTTTACCGTATTTTAATATTTTTGTCAATTTGTTTCGTTGTTGTGCACGTGATCCAAAATTAATTTAAAGTATCACAAAAAGAAAAGAAACCACGTGATCAGCATTTGATAAATTAAATTCTAAAAATTAATCTTTAAAAATTCACTAAAATTCAGAAATTGGAGGTAAAGATTCGAAAAAGATTTCATTTTAAAGAAATTTTTAATGATCTTTCTCGTGATATAAATTTTATAACCCTCAAATTATTATTTTAAATGCAAACTTTAAAGAATGTTACAAAAACAACTTAAAAAATTTATTTTTAAAAAATCTAAGAAGAATTTTTCAAAAATCTTCAGAGCACCCCTAACACTATAAGAAGTATCGCCATGCAAAATTTCAGCCCTCTAGGTCAAGCGGTTTGGTCTGTGCGTTATATGTCAGTCAGTCAGTCGATCAGTCAGTCAGTCAGTCAGTTACGGAACTGTTTTATATATATATAGATAGGAAATGTTTGCCCTAAATTAATATTTTTTTTTTATTCCAGCTCCGATTAACTTCCTTACATTTTTTTTTCTTCCAATGTGGCAGGAATTTCTCTATCAACATTTACCCATTTTCCACAGCGAAATTGTTAGTTGCTTGTAATGGAAACACCGCATAGGTGAACCAATTTCACCCGCTGCGCTGGTGTCACCTTAGTTTAGACCAAGCAACCCTTCCTCGACCCCAGAAGCAATATTTCGGGAACACGTGAACTACTCCCACCCCTACAAACCTTACGGAGGGACTTTTCGGCCTATATATTTAGGGTTTGTTCCCATAGAATCCGTCAGCGTCAGCTTTAGGGCCTGTTCACATAGGAGTCCGTTGCGTTGCGTTAAGGAAAAGATGACGTTGAGACGAAAATAAACCAATCATATGCCTCCAAACGATTAACAATGAAATTTTTAAAGCCTATTATTGGTTTATTTTCTCAACTTCATCTTTTCCTTAACGCAACGCAACGGACTCCTATGTGAACAGGTCCTTACTCGTATAGAAATATATTTAACAAATTACAAACCTCCAAATGATTAGCCACGAAATTGTTAAGGCCTGTGACTGGTTTAAAATATGTCAATACGAGAAACGCTAAGGCTGACGGATTCTACATGAAGAGGCCCTTATACTGCCCAAATCCAGCGTAGACACGAAAGCATTCAGTAGCGCTTGTCATAACCGAGCACCCTCAGTACCAAATTCCAGCGCGTTAACCACTAGTTCTATGCATGTAACTGTTTCTATACATGGTTTGTTTTACCCGTTTTTGAAATTTTCACCAGGTCTGGCGACCTGCGAATTTTATTTGCAGTTTTACAGGTGATTAGTATTGAAGCCTTTCTTGGTGCTAAATCTGAAAAAGTACTGAATGATGACCTATGAGATCTAATTTTTATTTTATACCTTTTTCGTTATTTCGAAAGTAATTTACTTACTTTTTGATCTTACCATTGAAAAGGTATTAAGCTCTTTTCTGAGTAGTGTATAAATGAACCTAAATGTTGCGTATGAATATGTAGATATTTTCACATCCCCAAGTTTTCATTGCATTTTTACCTTCGGAACTAAAAGTCTCAAATCATTCTTGTAGCGTACTGGAAATATGGTTTTTTTTCGGGACCCCACAAGGGCTGAAACACAGCTGCGTGTTTTTTAAAGAATGTGTTGTTCGGTTCCACCAGTTCGGAACACGTGGGGGGATTAAAAACCGTTTCCCTTACAGATGCAGCCACTAAAGCTGTCATCTTGACGTTCTGCAGTGTAGTAAAGTTCGGCGTCTAAAAAGACCTGTCAGCCGATAGTCTGCCGGGCCCCTCCACCCCTTCTGAAAATCCAGACATTGAAGAGAGACGCTGTATAAAATCCGAGCGGGTTAGACGTGTTTTTGCTAGGCTCCTGTGTTGTTGGGCCGAGAATGGGCCCTGGAGCGTGTATTTGTGAATCTGCACGTAAATTAAGGGATTATGTCGGAAGTGTTTAACGTTTAATTCTTTTTGTAAATAAATCTACTTGTTATGTTTTTGTTTTAAAAATTTGGCTTTCGCTTTCAATTAGAACTCTGTCTTTCTTTGGTATGGATCAATAGTTGTGAAATTTCTTCAAAATGCCTCAGAGAGTTTATCAGCCTTACAGTGACGCCACATTCTTTTGCTGTTAAGATATAGGTTAACGTGCTTATTTCCGATAACTGTTTTCTTATACAAGCAGTATTTTTTTTTTTACATTCTCCTGCATGAATGCGTATTAGTGAAAATCTGCGACAAAAAATTTCATGAGAAAGTACGATTTATTAATTGTGATTAAACTCTGAAATAACTATTCTCAGAAATTTGATTTTAATTTTAGCAGAAAATTTTTTCCTGAAGTCTAGGAAATGCGTTCATAAATGTTTTGTATTTTTCTAAAGTTATAAAATATTTCTTCCAAATGGAAACCTAACTCAGTTTTGGCTATATTTTAAAAAACCAGTATTTAAAAGAAGTATATCCACAATATAAATGGCGTAGTTACTTTCTAAATCTGCTTTCATTTATCATCACGTTGATTATCGTAGTGAGATCGTAGACGATAAATTTCATCGATATGCCTGAATAGCAATAGCTGTTGAAAGGAGCCGACCATGCACGAGGGGCGTAATGTATTTACATTTCTCATTCAATTCCTTTTCATGTTGAGTACATTAATTTTTCTAACAAGTGATCAAGCAAGAGTTCAGTCATTTATTTCATTTTAATAGACGCAGACAAAATGATACATGAAGTTAAATTTTCTTTTCGTTTCGTGTTACTTTATAAAGAAAATATACCATTTAAAAGATAAATAAATGAAAAAGCTTTCTATGAATCATCCTAGATTTTGTTTTATGTTATACAGTAATAACAAAAACCGTTTCCTAAATTATATGCTTTTCTGATTGATTTTATTGTTAAAATTTTTGCACTTTTCATTATTTATGTAACCATTCATCTCATCTAAACATTTTATAAATTTTTATATATCATAGTTTTTATCACTTTTATGCATCATTAACTTATATATATATTTTTATAACGTTTACACTTCATTTTTACTACTTTTTTATACCTGTTTTACACTCTTTTATGTCATTTTATTAAGAAATGGTGTTGCTTTCGTACCTGTAATTTCTGTCGTTGGTTCGTGTCAAGCGGTTTTCTATAAACTATTTTCCCGCCTCTGTCTTGTGTTTGGCTCTTTATGTCCTATTTTGGACCTTGCGCCATAAAACCCCAACCAACCAGAACCTAAATTATAATTGTCTCATTTCCTTATATGCAATTATATCAAGATATAGAGAGATACTAGAGTTTGACCTAAGGCTTTTGGTTCATGTTTCTGAACATGACCAAATGGGGCCTAATACCAAACAATAGTTTGGTATTAGGCCTCCCTTTTTGTGAAAACTCATTTTTTTCACGAACAACTTTTTCTGTCGCATGAATGCCCACATAATTGAATCATTTTACTGAAAAAATCCTGTCTTAAATTTTAAAATAGGTAATTTAATAAAATTAAACTTTTTTTGCATTTGAGATAACCGAGTTAACCAGGGTCCTTGAAGGCTAGTCGTCTAAAAGCCATGTTGCAAAATCTAAATTGTGGTTCAGAGTTAAAATCCAATAATAAAAGAAATCGTGTGCACGGCTAAAATTTGCGTTAATTGGGGAAAATTAGGATCAAAATTAGCAATCTATAATTCGAGCTCGTTCAGACAAGGACCTTTTGTCCCGAATCAAAATCTAAACTACTAAGTATCGAGGTAAAGATGGTGTGAAATTATCTCAGTCAAACAGCTCCACCGAAAAACAATAATAACGCCGTTTTTAATGCTTTAAGCCCAGTAGTGCTTCCCGACTGAAACTTTCTCAAAAGCCATATTCTTATAATAAAAGACTTTCTCGTAGTTCAGATCAAATATAATATAGTCTTCGATATATGTCTCGTGGCTCATGGAATTATCATGTAACTATCCACGTGGATAATGTTGATAGCAAAAAAAGTGTGATCTTCCAATAAACACATTTATGCTATCTTTCTCATGACTACCTCAAAAAAACCTCTGAAACGTCCAAGAACTCTTATTGCGTGTACCGTCCAAAACGGTTTTAATACACGAGAATTAATTAAATTCGGGAAATGACTTTTCTTTAACTTATGTTTGATACAATGATCTGAAATCGCAGATGGTCTATACAGTTTTACCATAAAATAATAACATTGAAGTTTTAATAAGTATTTATAACTACCTTTAACATAATATGGAGCTTTTGAAGCAAAATATTTTAGCCACCATATATTCAAGTAAAATACACAGCGTTCTCTTTTTTTTAATATTTACTGTTTCAGTCTGTCGGAATACTTTTTTCTTATTTTCTCTGGGACAATTCATATCCTGAACATCTAAACTTTTTATAATGGTTTTATAAAAAGTTTAGATGTTCAGGAAAATAAATATTTCACGAAATCACAAGAGAAAAAATTTAGAATATAAAAAACAAAATGCATCAAAAGGTTTTGCTCATCTTCTGAATTTAGATACGTGAACGAATGTGAATTTCTTTTATCGTTAAATCATACGTTCACTAAAATATTCTTTCGATCCATATCCTAAAATTTGAATATTATTAGCATTTTCCATGTCCTCTTCATTTGAATCTCGATTGATCCGAATCACTTTGCTCTCAAAGCGGTCATAGATGTAAAGCATTCATTATTTATGGATTTTATTGCATCACACTTTCTTCTTTACCGTATCATTTGCATTAAGAGTATCGAAAGAAAAAAATATAGCCAATATTAACTCTACACTCCATAGATTCTCCATTTGGCTAGAGAGAGTATTTTCATTCTGGTGTTTCTAAATGTAAAATCATTAGGCATAGATAAAAAAAAAACTTTGTAGACCAAGTTGTTAATGTGATTGCAGTTGATTTGAATTTTTTACTCAATATTTTGGGGAGTGTTTTTATTATTAAAAAACTGATTTGTCAAGGGGAAAATGGCTATGCACTGTGGATTAATTTCAATGCCAAACGGAAAAATTTTTCTGGAAAACTTTTAAGCCTCAAACGATTCAATAAAATGAAAAATTTTAGATCTGCTCTAAGAATATGTCTAAATTTACGAGAAGTCAATTTTTATTTTATTTTTAACGCATGCGGATTTCGTTTATGAAAAGTGTTGAAGGTTGTAACTGAAATCGTTAAACATTGTGATATTGACCTATTAAATACAAGTTTAATAACAACGTAGGATACGCAGTATATAAGGTAAATGCACCTATAATGGGCCATGTCTTAGTGTGATTCAATAATGGGCCGCCCTTTATAGGGACATGGCCCATTATAGGTGCATTTACCTTGGTTACTGCGTGAGAGCCTCAATAATGGACGAGAGAAGAAATACTCGTTAAGCTCAGAAATCACACAATGCGTTCATTCATAATTTTTCTCTCATTAAAAATAAAGTATGGCCAGGTCGTAAATCAAACCAATATACTTTGCAATTTCTGATTGGTATTCTGAACACTAAATTAACTTCCCGTGTAGTTGATCAACTATACATACTTTAACGTCATAAAATAGACTAATTAAATTAATTTTCGTGTATAGATTATTAATTAATTCTCGTGTATTAAAACCGTTTTAGACGGTACACGCAATAAGAGTTCTAGAACGTTTCAGAGGTTTTTTTGATGCAGTCCTGAGAAAGATAGCATAAATGTCTTGATATTGGAAGATCACACTTTTTTGCTATCAACATTATCGACGTGGATAGTTACATGATAATTCCATGAGCCATGAGACATATATCGAAGAATATATTATATTTGATCTGAACTACGAAAAAGTCTTTTATTATAAGAATATGGCTTTTGAGAAAGTTTCAGCCGGGAAGCACTACTGGGCTTAAATCATTAAAAACGGCGTTATTATTGCTTTTTGGTGGCGCTGTTTGACTGAGATAATTTCACACCATCTTTACCTCGATACTTAGTAGTTTAGATTTTGAGTCGGGACAAAAGGTCCTTGTCTGAACGAGCTCTATGTTCGAATTGCTCCACACCCACCTCATGCCGTAGTCGCCTAATTTAGCTACCTTGGCTATATAAAGCCTTTATTTGAAGTCCTATTATCTTAGTTTCACTGTGTAAGTCATGATGGTGTTCATAGTACGTTATGGTAATGTTAGTATTGCCATATAAGTTGAATTGCTCGTCTATATTTAACTTCTTCTACATGACTACAAATATACAGGTTGCTAAGAATGTTATAACATCTCTAATTTAATTTTTAGTTGCTTCATAAAATCTTGACGATGATGAGTTAATTGTTAGATAGTAAATAATTGAAATGCAATCTAATAAAATAAAAATTAAACTGTTTCTAAAGAATACAATTTTTATTCATAGGATAAATCTAATTTATTTTAATAAGAAATAATTTGTGTTTTTAAGAGGGGGAATAAAATGAGTTCCAATTTATTTTTGAGATTATTGTTACTGTTAAGCAGAGCATGCTTAAGTTTCAGTTTAATATGTCTCCAATAAAAATTTGTAACGATATTAAACTAGATAATGGTTCTTTCATGTAATAAACTTTTATGCATTTGTCGAGAAGTTAAAACCTTACAGATATTGGCATTTCAGTGTTTTAAAATTTCCCCCGAATGTTTATATTAGGATACGAGAGATGTATAAGCAATCACTCAAGAGAAAGGTCAACATTTCGATGATTATTTGGAAAGTCAATCTCTGACACTTGTAAACTGAGGAAATTAATATATGTCAACCTTCAGTTATTAAAGTTCTTGAAGATTTCGAACCGTTTATTAAAAGAAAATTGACATTGTAAAAGATTAATTTTATAAAAATAATTAAAATTGGAATGATATTAAACAAAAGCAGTAGGAATAAATACTTTAAGATCACACAGACTTTAAAAATTTCTCCTTTACTTTATATGTAAAAATTAGTTATATTAGATGAATCTTTTTTATAGAATCATAGCAAAGGCACTATATGTTTTTAATACAATACTTTGGATTACAGTGGCTATTTTAACCCAGCTACTTTATCATTAACTTTTTTATTCTATGCACGTCTAATAAATAAGAGGATAGTCTCAATTTTATCTAAACGTATAGTTTTAAAAGGTAATTTTTTTATATTACAAATATAGTTTAATATCCGGGAAAGCAGACGCCAAAAGTGTATAAGCCCTGAGATTACTTCATAAATTTTTTTCATTGGGTGTTTACATTGGGTAGTTTATTAAACGCTCATAATATGGTTAAAATCTAATGTTTTTATAAAAGTAACATTTAATACTTATATCTATGTCCAAAAAGGAACATCTATATTAGTTATATAGATTAAAACACTGATTTGTTATCCCAAATCTACATTCCCTGAAACTCAACACTAACAAAAGTTGTCTTCAAAGTTGGGAGGTTTCAGAATTGAAATGTTCAAGTTCCTTCTTCATGCTGCTTCAACAAAATGTAGCGACCAAAAATCAAATTAATTCAACAATTCTTAATTAACTAAAGACATAACATAAGTCCCGGAGAAGCAAAAACGTTGATTTTGTTGATCGTTTCGAATTATTACTCTTTTAGTATCTCCTAGCAGTAACCGAAAAGTTTTGCATGTGCAATACTTGAATGCTCTGACATGAGTGAAGACATTTTTTAGTATTCATCATCAATTTTTTTATAACAGCTTTAATTACTTAAAACATTTTAACTTGAATATATTTTTTTAATTTCCCCCTTATAGTTTCTGATAATTTGGTGCTTATCATCGAACAAAGCTGCCATTAATAGAAAAGTACCATCGAAACTTATAAAACACATCAGATATTAAAAAAGACCCCTCAAAATATTGACTATACGTTACCGAAAATAAAGGCCTATTCAAGAATTTCAAAAGCAGTGTAAGATATTTTTCTGTGACGACCGATTACACCGTTAGCGAAAGCATGCAAAATTACCTTTTCGTGAAACTTACCTTTAGAGGGCCTAAAGCTTTTTCTTAAAGGTTAAAAAAATTAATTCTGATAAAAAACGAATAAAGGGATCATTTTGAAGAATAGTTTGAAAAAGAAACAATGTCAACACTATAATATGTGAAACTCTTTTGTCATCTTGAATAAGAGATCCAACAACAAAACTTTTCTACTTCTTTGATTCTTCCACCAGTGCAAACAGGATATGATGCTATACAATGAAACAAAAAATGTTTTTTATTTATTATTTATTTAATTCTTAAATATCGCAAACCCAAAAACCATTTTATTTCAGGCTTCATTTATTCAATAAATTGTTTTTTGACGGAAATTTAGGACGGAAATTAGTTTTTATGCAGACTGATTGAAATTTAATCACGATAAAGGAAAGATCTGTTACAAAGAAGAAAAACATGAGAGTTAAAAAGAACTTAAGGAGAAGCATCGATTGATTAATTTGTTTTCTCTTTATTTTAAGAGTTTAAGAATATATCTTTTGTTCTTTTCCCATTTTGCATGTTATATAAATGAAAATCCTATTTGCCCCGAATCAATAGTCATATTAATTTGTACCAATGAAACTAGAAAATGAAATCAGTTTACTTCTCGTTGAAATCAAAGGAAATTCGGGATGTTAAGCTTTAAATATGTCAAAATGTTTTCTTTTTCCTGTGCTTAAATATTCTTTTCTGGTAAATGGTAAACAAGATTAATCTTAGATTATGATATCATTAATGTCACAAACTGAAGCAAAAAAATGAAAGAAATATAGAATAACAGTACAGTGTATTTTAATCTCTTTTTATAAGAATTCTTAGCTGGGACTGAGTTGTGAAAGGCGGGATAAACAAAATCAATAACGCGGGGAGATGTCAATTTAGTTCAGGATTGAAAATTAATGTTGACACTTCCGAATTCTGCTGAGAACAATTACGAAGCAATAGTTCGGGGTCTTGTTACTCACTGTAGATAAAAACATAGATTTAGACCCTTTCCTGTCTCCATTCGTCCCATTTCAGGAATTAAGTCTGACACCGGACCCCTCCGAGCTCGGGCTCACCTAATTATCACCTAGGATTAGAATATGTTCAAAAACACAAAATAACATTCAGAGATTGGTCTTTTTTCTAAAAAAGAAGAAAAGAAAGAAAGGAAAAGAAAATATTTCAGAGTATATTTGCTATTTATAGATTAATTAATATTGACAGTTTATTTGATACTAGCTGAAAACCCGCTCTTCGCTACGGAGTACATTCAAATTAAATACAACGGTAAATGTATGCAATTAATGCCAAAAAAAATAAATATATATATTTATAATAAATGAGACGATCAATATATACAATTGATGTAAATAAATATTTATATATATATATATTTATAAAAAAATCATAAGGAACATTTATTTTTTTTGGATAATATCCAATCGTCTGCTGCATTAGAAAGAAAAAATGTTTTTTTTGTCTATTTAGTTGTTACGCACGTGACGATAAATTTTTTGAAAGTACCAGAAAAAGAAATCACGTGATCAGCGTTTAATAAATTAAATTCTAAAAATTAATCTTTAAAAATTCACCAAAAATCAGGATATGGAGGTAAAAATTCGAAAAAAATTTCATTTTGAAGGAATTTTTATGATCTTTCTTGTGATATAAATTTTATAACCCTCAATGTATTATTTTAAATGCAAACGTAAAAAAAGTTTAAAAAACAGCTTAAAAATTTAATTTTAAAAAATCTAAGAAGAATTTTTGAAAAATCTTTCTTAGTGAACCCCTACACTATTAGAAGAATCGCCATGCAAAATTTCAGCCCTTTAGGTCCAGCGGTTTGGTCTGTGCGTTGTATGTCAGTCAGTCAGTCAGTGAATGAATGAGTCAGTTACTGAACTGTTTTATATATATAGATTTTCAAAAATTGGACAATAGACACAAAAGTGCAAAATATAATCAGAAATGTAGCTTTTTGCAAAGTAACTTTGGTCAAAGCATGAGTTTTAAATAGTATTACCTTAAAATCACTTTTTCATTGTAAATTTGCTTTAAAATTCTTGGGGGGGGGGGGCAATAGGTTCATAAACTAATCATTAAGCAATCTTCAGTCAACTTGAATTAACTCAAATTCAATATTCCTTCGGGAAGCTTCAATACCTTCAAAATTTAGCCCTAATTAACATCTGGAAGAGTGGGATCTTAAAGATCAAGCTCCCGCAAGTATCATATTGATAACTTGCAGAGTTTGAGGGTTAATTTTACGAATTTCTATGATGTTTGGAGAGATAAGATGGTCCCGTAAAAGGTGGTAATTACCTTTAATCTAATATCCTTAGTAGCTACTACTTATGAGGTTAAATATTATTATCTATCAGTAGAGAGTTATGAATAAAATTACATAAATATTCATTTTATGGACATTATATCTGATCAAGTTGAATAGAAAGATTAGTATCTGTCAGTAAAGAGATCTTAAAATTTTAATAAATATTGATTTGGTGATCCGCTACTTGTAAAGTAAAAGATTTAGTAAAGGAATATTAAAAACTTGCCTAAACGTTGAATTTATGAACTTTAGATTTGCTCGTTGTGAATTAGAAAATTAGTAACTTTGAGTAAAGGGATATAAAAATGTATAATTGTAACATTCATTAACATTATATCTGCTCTTCTGAAGTAAAAGATTCATCAATAGAGGGATATAAAAAATATTTCAGGTAGTCTCTTCTAACGAAACTACCGCGGGTTATTAACACAGGATTACCTATTGTTACTTACCTCTTTTTTTGACGCATTTTGGTACTTTTATGTTTAACTGTTTACTGCTACTGGGTTTAGCGCGCTGCCAAAATTATAACTCGCGACGCAGGACGGACTCTGAATTCGTTTCTTTCCGGAGGACCGTTATTGAGGAACGTAATCCTACGTTAAAACACAAAAATATCTAAATTTGTGATCTTCGAAACTCCAACAACATGCTTACGGAACTGAGTATGCTCCTGTAAATCTCAATAATTATCGGAAACATTTCTCAGCTGTTCTACAGTACCTTTCCCAGAACACTTGAATAAAGCGATACAGTTAGTACACGTATGGCAAGTACAAGGATTTATACTCTTCCCAGAATGACATTCTAATCTAAAAACATAATAAACTGTAAAAATTAGTAGCATTTGATAAAACACTCATAAATTTATTGTCAAATTGTAAAAAGTATTGAATACATACTTCTTCGATCTTCTCACATAAAAAAAGACTTAGTCTCATTATGTAAAAACATTTGTTGGTGTTCAGCACCAAAAAATGCTTTCTTTTAATGCATCACCTTATGATTTAAATTTTGTGCCTCTTCTTAAGTTGTTAAACGAAGACTATAATTTCTCAGCCACCTAAAACTTGTACTTTATGCGTCTTAAAAAACCTCTTGATAGCATCCTGCTAATTTGAAATCTAAGAAAATCACCTGCAAAAAAATTTATTGCGTGCGTGTTTTATTTTGAAACACGTTTTTTTTACTTGAACGTGAGCCATTTAATCTTTTGACACCGACTCGGATATTCACGGTTTGCTTTTTACTCAATAAAATTTGTTTGATGAATAATAGTTAAGGATCTCATGTAGTGATTAATAATAGTTAAGGATCTCATGTAGTCTTTAAAATCATCTAAATAGAATGGTACTGAAGGTGCTAACTTTGAAATGCATATAAAATCGAGAAATCCTAAAGGAAAAAAGTTTTTTTTTTCTTGATTTTATCTAAGTTCCTAAACAAATTTTTGGCACTCCTTTCTGGTGTCAGACATAACTATTTAAAGTTATCTTTGTCTCCATAAGGATTTAAAAATTCTCAAAAAAGATCACATTATTATTGTTTGGGGGTCTTTGAACACACTAGATTAAAATAGCATATATATAGCAGGTGTTTATAATGATTTCAAAGCCAGTTCAACAGTTTTTTTTTCTGTACTCCCGATTTGCTAATATTAAACGGATATTTTTAAAACTCTATGCAAGGTATTGCAATGAAATGTTATACAGTGTTGAATATATGGCCCGTTTGATATTTATCATTGCAAATTGTCTGTAAATAAAAAATAATAATATTTTCTGCCCCAGATCTTTAAATGTAATAGAAAAGCAATCATTTGTTCATATCCACCAAAATGGTAAAACAATTATTTTCAGCTCCAAACGATTCACATTGATAATTAATGGTAACATTTGAATTATCCCATAGCCTTCAAACCAAAATACCTGCAAAAACCAACTTAGGGCCTGTTCATATAGGAGTCTGATAGCGGAAGCGTAAAAGGAAAGATGACGCTGATACAGAAATAAACCAGTCATAGGCGTTCAAAATTTCGTTGCTAATCGTTTGGAAGTTTGTCATTGGTTAAATATATTTAACACTTCCGCTATCGGACGCCTATGTGAACAGGCCCTTAGTGTTCACAAATACAGCGACACTCCTAATAACGGAGCTGAATTGTGTTATTATATGTAATTTAATCTAAAATTCTTCGAAAGTGGCTAACAATATGTATGCGTGAGAATTTTATTTACTAAAAAGATCTAATGAGTATAAGATCTCCCTTTATGTTCCCATTTCTGCATAATGAAAAGTCACATATTGTATACTAACGATGCTTTGAGCTATTCACTTTCTCGTAGCGTACCTTACTCGCAGTTTCGAACTTCTTTTCTCATCCGAAACCTTATATTACAGTCTCAGATACTTAATACTCAAATATATCTTTTGTGAGCTGTTGTATAAGTACAGTGGGATTATATGCAATATAACGTAGACAGGTTAGAAACATAAAAGAAACAGAACAAACAGTTTACTTCATCTGTCACCGAACAAAGGAAATGAATTAAATTAAGTAAGAGACCACTATCCAAGCAAGGCTTTCAAGTGTTTTTATGTTCAGGTAATCTCTAGATATTCTATATAAGAATTTAACGTCTTCAAAACTCATTGTTTTAAGGTACTGTCAGAAATTGAAAATAAAAGTCTAAAGATCCTTAAGTAAAAAGTTATATGATAGTCCCACGTAGATAAAAACACATTCGGTATGAAATTTGTCTTCATAATCATTGTTAAACTGTTCAGCGTTATAATACTAAGTGGTATGATGCAGACAGGTTAGAAACATAATAGGAACAGAGCAAAAAATTTACTTCATTTATCACAGAAATATAGCTTCTTCAAAGTGAGGCATTCAAGTGTTATTAAGTTCAGGTAATCTCTAGATCAGGGATTCTCAACCTGTGGGTCACAAATTGAGAACCTCATAGCAGATACTCAGCAGAGCTTTACAGTGCATCAAAATCGCACATTCACACACGCACACACTGCGAGCCACTTTTAAAACACTTAGTTTACAGTCAAATTTAATAGCAAAATAATGTGCCATTATTAAGAGAGTCATTAAATTTGTGAACATAAAGTTATTTTTGAAGATATTGGTTTGAAAGTTATGATATTATTCAACTGTTACCTTGAACGAAACGTAAACAGGACATCAGGAAGTAAAACACTTCTTTCTGAAACATACAGAAAAAATTATCTCTAGTTTCATAATGCCCATTGATTTCGACTTCAAATGAATCGGGGATAAATTAAACATATATATCCGCCGCAGTAAACTCGGTAGTTTAATTTCATCTAGTATAATAATTTCCTTGTTCATAAGTTTCGAAATTAATTTCCAAGAATATGAATTTCAAATATATGCCCTCATATAAAACTAGGAAAAAAATCTTATCTCAGTAAAATCAACATTCGCTCGAGATTCATGTTGAAAAATACATTAAGTTCCAAAAGTATATTGCGTAAGAGAGAAAAGCAACAAACTCAGTAAACGGAATATGAATATTTACACAGGGAGTACTTGGATATGACATTCATTAGTTTTACATCTACTTTAAATATAAATTCAAAATTGCTTCGTTATCAACAGCCTCCTAGATATTGAAATAATCTTCGCATAAAAGACTTTAATCTTACAACGTATATTAATTTCCATGTTATATTGTTTTTGAAAGTTGGATTAAAATCAAATGTTTGTACAAACCAGATTTCATCGTAATTAGGTCATTTTAAGGGTAAACCGTATCAACTGATAATAGCAAAACTGTTTTCCAAAAACACATGACGTAAAATTTGAAATGAAATAAATATTTCAAGAAAAATTGCTTCTCTTGCTATAAATTTTTATTTATAAAATATATTAATAGAAAATAATTTTATAAAATTTGTTCTTGGTATTTTATTGGGTAAAATTTATTTCATTATTTAATACTTTACCTGTACAACGCTTTAAATTGATAATTGAGCTGCTAATCTCTATGAAATTAGAAATTGCACAGATAAATATTTGGTATGCAAAACCTTAACTATTTCAAGTAAATTATGCTTAAGAGGATTTATTAATGTTACTAAATACTAAAAAATCCGATTGTAAGGTTGAATGATACTAGGTAGATTATTCACAGCAGACCTATAATGCGTGATTAAAGGTCTGCTTTCTGTGACATTAAAATCTACATGTACACATCATCATGTAAATCAAAAACTCGTAAATCATTAAAATTTCCGCATCAAAAGTCATTTAATTTTGAAAATTTTAATTTTGAAAAGAATCATCTTTTATGCAATTCTAATTGGACCGTCACCATTACAGCCTTTGCGAAAGAACTGATATTCCGGTTAAGGAGTAAAATCTAAAAATATATGCACGAAGAACAGGAATTTTTTATTTAGTGACAAAACTTCAGAAAATATTGGTAGAAAGACAATACTATTCCACTAACTATATATATATATATATATATATATATATATAAACATAAAAAAGTATGTGTGTGTACACAAATTCCTCTTTTTGCGGAAAAACTATGAATTTATCATGTAACTTCAGTTATAGGGATAGAAATTTTGTTTCGTATTTCATTCTTCAGAGCATTCTCCTCTTCTTAGATTAAAAGATATTCAAGTATATATACATTCAACATTCTTTTGTCCATCTTGTTTACTGTATCATGAAATGCGCCTACGCCAATGACACTGAAATCAACGTCTTTCATATCCAATCTTTATACTGCATTAGATATTGATAACAAGTTAACTCTTGAATTTGGTACTTCCATTACATCTTTTGTAAAGTATTCATCTCAAAAATTTCCGATGCATCCGTGATTCAAGTTTCTAGTTAAAAACTTGATTAATGCGCTCTTTCCTTGATTAGAAAATCTCATTATTTCATCTTGACTTCCACTGTTTGATTTTTGTGATAATAGTGCAGGAAGAGAGTGTAAATTAATAGAAACGAGTTTTTAAACTGCTCAACTTTTCTTGGGTCTGCTACCAGACCACGCCTATCATAATTATTGTTATAGTTATCAAAATTACTGATTTTATGATAATTAATTATAGCATTATTTCCACTTTTCTCCGTTTAAGTGAAACGTTGTACTTTTTATTACGATCTAATAATTTTGCGTACTTCTCTTGCACATTTGAGCTGTATTTTCTGTAGGAATTTACAATCCGTCAGTAAATAAATCAGATTTATTGCAAGTATGATATTACTTCTGCTTTATTTTTATCTTGTAGGTTGTTGAATTCTTTCTTTCATTTGGAATTCTTATCGTCTTTTAAAGGCAGCGAAATTTAACTTAGGTCGTTAAAACCATTATTTCTTCTATCCGTTAAATGTAGATCCTAGTATTAATGTATTAAATGCTCTACCAAAAAACTCTTTCTTATTTCCTTTCAGAAATAATTTTGTCACTTACACGGGTTGTTTGTAAAAAACTTTCAGCCTTACTGAGATAGACTCTCAAACACTTATTGACTGGTCTTTTAATTTTTTATTTATTTTTTTAAATCAAATTTTCTGTCTTCATTTTAACGTTTATCTGCTTTTAAAACAGAATACTTCTGATTAGACTAGTTGTCGTTTACATTAATGACTCACAATTACACCTCTTACATACTGCATTAATGCAAACAGAAATCCTGATGGAAAACATCCGCGTTTTTGCTTTTTAATAACAAAATCTTAATTGATCAGGATGAGAAAAACTTATTTATTTTCGAAGATTCGCACATGAAGATTATCTGCATTTTCCTCTGGACGAAAAATTTATGTGCTAAAGGGAACAGTCTCATCTTAATAGAGTAGATTGTGAAAGATAAAACAAAGCCCATTTCCTGCACTTTAAGAACGGAAATAGGAAGAATGGTAATTAAAGATAGAATATATTTAAGACAATGTAAAGGGCTGAGTAATGTATAAATTGCATTTACTCATTTATTCAGTCATGGCTATACAACTTAGCATGGTATACAATAAATTCAGAGCTAGAATTGTTATATACAATGGTTAGAAGTGCCAAAACCTTTGAAGGAGAAATAACTTTAATTTATTTCCTGTTTTTATACAGTTGAAAAGAATATTCTTTCAGTCTGGATTATTTCAGTGATCACATCGAATACATGAAAAAATCGGATATCAAAACCTAACTTTTCACTATATTAAAGAATATCAAGACACTTCAAAGCAATGCAGTTGTTACGGATTCGTTTCTCTTCGATTTACTTTCAACATCTTTTTCAAACTGACCCTCGTTGACATTTATAACATCCAGATTAAACCTTATATACGCATCAGACGAAGTCAATGGACGATTATCCGTAGTAAAACTATTCTGAAAAACACTTTTATAGAATGTTATATTGTTAATAAAAATCCATAATTGATGTCTAAAAGTGTTCGAATAGTTTTAGACTTCTTGTTGTTGTTCTTAATGCCAAGCCGGAAGTTCCAGAACAGGTCCATATAAGCTTTGGCAGAGTAGTGCGGTTCCGGTTTATAACAGCACTACTAGCGTTGGAGTCCGTCTTGGCTAGGTGCCACCACAATTTTGACCTAGCACCCCCAGGGTATCGTACCTTCTTTACTCACTGACCTCAAAGAAGGACTTTCCTGTCTACGGATTTAACGTGCCCATATCCGATCTAGACACGAAGGTATTTAACGGGGCTTGTCTGGATTGGCTCCGAGCATCCTCGGAACCGAAAGCCGACACGTTACCGATAGGCTACCTTTGACCAGTTTGAGACTTAGGGCCTGTTCACATAGGAGTCCGGTAAAGGAAGCGTAAAAGGAAAGCTGGCGCTGAGACGGAAATAAACCAATCATAGGAGTTAAAAATTTCGTTGCTAATCGTTTGGAGGATTGTCATTGGTTAAATATAGTAAAGATTGGACTCAGAAGCGAAAGTGACGCCAGGTCTTAGATTTATCGCGTTTGCGGAGCCTGTGTGTCTACAGGACATTGCTGATCTAGTGGAATTTATGTTTATTCGGCACATGCCGGATGTGATGAGGTTTGCGCGCGAAGAGTGTTAAAAAGAAGGGCATTCTGGGAGATTTTGTTTTAGCATGAGGTCGTGTCAGACCATTTGCTCTCCCGTTATGTTATTTTTATTGTAATTTCGTTTGCAACTATGTGTCGTCTCTATATATATAATTAGTTTGATTAATTTAAGACTTCGTTTTATTTGGCGAAGCAAGTGTGTCTAATTTTAATAATAATTTTAACTCAGCCATGGTGAAATTTTACTAATATATTTCAATACTTTAACGCTTCCGCTACCGGACTCCTATGTGAACAGGCCCTTAATATACCATAACGGAAGTTAAGTACAGATCGAAGTCTATGACTTACCAGCCATGTACAAAACTACGAAAAGGGGGGAAATGAAGTTAACTTAACTGACGTCATTTAGGCCCTTCGTTTATGAATTCTTAATTTTGATTTGTTTGATAGTTGAAAGTAATTAAATAGGGGAAAGATCGATTAAATTGGTGCCTGGCTCTGATGTGCAGATAAAAAAAATTCTATCAAAAACAAACCATGATGGACTTTAAATTAAGAATTTTTGAACTAGGAACTAACTACTATAACTAGAAACTAGGAACTTTTGAAATAAGTCACATACAAATTTTTGATCTAATCGATGCCAACATGGTGGTGTCGAATAATCAATTTTTATAAAAATAAACACTTGTTTTATTTATCCTTTATACGATCAGACATCGATATGTAATTTTAGATAAACAAAAAGTAAGCCTATTTCATCTAAAATATACCTGATTCGAAGATCTTCAAAATGCAAAAATCCTACTACCTTACCTTGTGAAATAGCTGTTTCGATCCGTTATAATACATTAAAATTTCAAAGGGAAACTAGTGGTTTCAAACCATGGCCGAAACACTAAAGTATGGTAAATATTGCAATGGAAATCTCAATGGAAATATTTACAAAATATTACCTTTCGTCATACCTAATTTCTGCCTCTCACAACAACATGAATAACCATCTTACTTATCCTATGCGAAAATCATGCATATAATAGGGAAGCAGATATGCGTAAGTATGAACTAGATTCCTTAATAACAGTGAAAAGGATATCTGAAAATCCCTTGAGTAGCCGTATTCCTAATAACTTCTCGTTTCTAAACATGAAATTGAACCTTAAGGGATTACAAAGATCCCATTCCTCGAGAATGAAAAGAAAGAATGGCACAATTTATTTATGTCCAAAATGGGAGTTTCCTTTTCTATTTTCAGTAACAGAATGAAAAATCCTTTGATACCCTGCAACACATATCAAAGAAGCTATTTATAAGTGGATCTAGGAATTTTTGAAACTAAAATTAAATTTAACGTTTACGTTTAACAAAGGAATTGGTTTGCTTTGAAGGTATTGAGGGATATTTATTTTTAGTTCCTAATAGTAAGTACGGTTATTTTTTTTTCAGTCTTGTCTCATCTTATATTCGCAGATACCATGTTCCATTCTAGTTCGAAAACCTTTCCGCCAACATGCGAAGGCGTACGTGAGTGTAAATCAGTATGTGAATGCTTGAGCATTGTATTGCGCTTTGTAAAGCAGTCAAACGGAAAGTTCTGATTGCTCATCAAAAGGTTGATAAATCTGTTAATAGCGCTAGACATTTTGATCGAGGGGGAAATAGATAAAGACAAAGTAGTGTCTGCTTTGTTAGGTGTAGCGTGTTGTATTTCGTCTATCTAGCGCTATTTTCGAAAATAATAAGTTGATATTACAGGAACTAATTATTTTCGATAGATCTGGTCGCAAATATTCTACCTCAAATGAAAGGAGGGGATTTTATCACTGAATTCTAAATTCTACCCATGTAACAAGATAAAAGTACTAACGAGATATTAAACTATTTTCTCATATTAGGCTTGTAAATAAAATGGTTTCTACGTGCTGTAATAGCTAAAATAAAATAAATACTTTCTTAAAATGCTTAAAAATTGAATCTCTATATTTAAGTTGCTAAGCCGACTTTTTGGGCAGTCCGTGAGAGAAAACTACTGCATCCATTGACTTCATTTTGGTCTTAAACGAAAGTTTGTAACCTGAAGATCTGTCAAATTTGGTTTTTGTAACTGCAATTTTTATTAATGAGCTATAATTTACAATTAAAAATTGATTTCTGCGCATGCTCAGTGGCATGTTTCAATCTGGCTTTAGAAACTCATTGTTTCTGCGCATGCTCGGTGACATGTTTCAATGCCGAGGAGTCTCTCTAGATCTCTCTCTGCCATTTTTATTTTTATGATAATTATGTTTGTGAAATATAAGATTTAACCTGATGGAAATTGTTTATTTCGCGCTGTTTAATTGGCGATAATTTACAATTAAAAATTTGCTTTCTGCGCATGCTCAGTGACATATTTAAATCTGGCTTTAGATACTCACTAAGCACGAGGCCGCTTAAACATTAATTTGTTTCTGCGCATAATTAAGATTTTCAACATTTGGAAATGATGTGTGGAGTATAATTTGCGTATTAGTACATTTATTTACTATACAGCCGTCATGTTTCGACGGGTACCAGCTAGTTTTTTACTAATAATGTAAAAAAATAGTATCATTAAAACATGTTTTCAGAGATTAAAAAATAATCTTATGATCACTTCTATTATGCAGCTATATAAATTAATATTTCAAATGTGTAACAAATTAAATGTTATGACTGAAAAAAATAGTAAATAAATAAATTTCCTATTAATCGCATTTTTATTTTTAATGCTATCAATAAAAAAATAATAGGAATTTTATTCTAACTACGCTTTGGCTATTATTATACCGATATTGTGTTAAATATTATTTTCTAATGGCAAAAATTTCTAAACATTTGGTAAAAGTTCACAATTTGTAGCTTTTTATTTAAGACTTTTCCAAATGTTCATCAACATTATTTAATCGCTGACAAATCTACCGTCGTGTAAGCTAATGGCAGCTGGTGCACGAAAAATCTGTCGTGGCTGACATGTCCTCCAAGTTCTCAAAATTTACCTCTGGAGGTGCGGGGCCAAGTGTACCGGTCTCGTCACTTGACTCGGTTCAAAATTACGGGACCGGTCCTTTAGCCAAGTCGGACTCCGACCCTTGTGGTGCTATTCAAAACCGGAGCCGCAGCATTCTGCCCAATAGCCTATATCAGGGGTGGCGAACCAATGGCACGCGTGCCATTGATGACACGCGACACAATATTTTGGGCACGCCACCGATCAAAACGGTTTGCATTTAAATTAAAAATAACAAAGTTCACTATGAAGTATTACGATTACCGTAGTGAGCTTGCACTACGGAGTGATCCCGGCGCGGTGCGCGGGGTAGCGGGCGGAAAGTCACAAGCCAGCACTGTATTCATGCTGCGTTTTTATGATACAGTAAATAGTGCGATGTTAAAATATTCAGAAATCCGTAATTAAAGCTCAAATTTTATAAAAGTACTAATTTTCTTATTTCGTTGCTTTCTATTGTCTATATATATAAAACAGTTCCGTAACTGACTCATTCATTCACTGACTGAGTGACTGACTGACATACAACGCACAGACCAAACCGCTGGACCTAAAGGGCTGAAATTTTGCATGGCGATTCTTCTAATAGTGTAGGGGTGCACTAAGAAAGATTTTTCAAAAATTCTTCTTAGATTTTGTAAAATTAAATTTTTAAGCTGTTTTTTAAACTTTTTTTACGTTTGCATTTAAAATAATACATTGAGGGTTATAAAATTTATATCACGAGAAAGATCATAAAAATTCCTTCAAAATGAAATTTTTTTCGAATTTTTACCTCTATTTCCTGATTTTTGGTGAATTTTTAAAGATTAATTTTTAGAATTTAATTTATTAAATGCTGATCACGTGATTTCTTTTTCTGGTACTTTCAATAAATTTATCGTCACGTGCGTAACAACTAAATAGACAAAAAAAACATTTTTTTCTCTTTCTAATGCAGCAGACGATTGGATATTATCCAAAAAAAAAAAGGCATATCCCTTACGATTTTTTATAAATATATATATATAGATAGATACAGTAACCACCGCTTATAGTGATCACTGGTTATAAGAATCAACCGTTTATAAGAATCAATATCGCGAAAACAAAAACAAATGAATTATTTCCATGTTAAAATTTTCGCTTTAAAGAATCAATCCACCGGTTTTAAGAATCAGTTTACACTCTTCGCTTTACTTCCATTTTTCCAAAAAACCTACTTAAACCCTCAAAAGGCACGAAGTTCGTTCTTTTTTTTAAAGAAAGATTGATAAGATGTTATTGAATATAGTCGTAAAATTCACCCCTTTCTTTATTAGACATAACATAATCGTTTCCCCTTAAACGCTTTACCACAA
This sequence comes from Dolomedes plantarius, assembly GCA_907164885.2. Classification (NCBI taxonomy): domain Eukaryota; kingdom Metazoa; phylum Arthropoda; class Arachnida; order Araneae; family Dolomedidae; genus Dolomedes; species Dolomedes plantarius. Next base: position 196,206,257 of record OU015492.1, on the reverse strand, counting down.
CACTGTCCTATTAGCTTGACCCGGGGGCAACTTTACCCGTCCGAGTAAATCTTCGTCTGAGAATATAAGTATTGAAAGAGGTATAAACAGCCTTCTGAAAACTTCATTACGTCAAACTACAGTAGAAAACTTTTTCTTGCTCCCTTCCTGTAGTTGAAATGTTAAAACTGTTAAGCAGGTATGTTGTAACTTGTAACAAATATTGTATTTTTTTCTTCTCTTACTATAATCATGTGTATCTACTTATAGGTCTAAAAATTAAGTTTTATTTTTAAAACTATAAAAAAAATTTTAATAAAAGATAGTTAATGTAAATTAAAGAGTATTTTATGGTAAATTATCTAATATATGTATATATAGGTGTGTGTGTTCCATTCCAAAAACCTAAATTTCGGTTATAAGAATCAACCGCTTATAAGAATCAAAAACAGTAATAACAAACGTGATTCTTATAAGCGGAAATCACTGTATATATTTTACATCAATTGTATACATTGATCATCGCATTTATTATAAATATATATATTTATTTTTTGGCATAAATTGCATACGTTGACCGTTGTATTTAATTTGAATGAACTCTATAGCGAAGCGTGCGTTTTCAGCTAGTATACTTATAAAATCAAAAAACGTGCAAATTCTCCATTGTCTTGCCTTAGTTACGTCGTGGACTACAATTGTTAATGACGCATAGTTTGTTTACGCATACTACGTCTCGTCTCGTAACTTTAAAAGTTTATCTAGTTTATTTGTGTTATATTTACGATTTTTAAATGTTATTTAACATGGCTAGTTCAGCAAAAAAACAAAAAGTGCAAGATAGCAAGTTTAACAGAGAATTTCAAACCTGGTGGACGGAGAAATATGGCATGATTAGTAAAGCTGACAAAGCGGTGTGTGTTTTATGTTCTGGAACAGTGGTATGTAGAACATCGTCTGTAAAGCGGCATTTTGAAACAAATCACAAATCTATTTGTCAAAAAAGCGAACCAGAGCAAAAGGAATTAATTGCAAGTGCAATAAAAGACAGAAATAAACAGTCGACTTCTATGATTAAATATGTTGGCAAAAATTGTCATACGAGCGCGGCAAGTTACTCGGCTGCAAATGTCATTGCTCAGCATAGTAAAACTTTTCAAGGGGGAGAGTTTTTGAAGAAAGCCTGGTTAGCATGCGCGTCCTCACTTTTTGATGATTTTGATAATAAAGAAAAAATAATTCAGCGCATCAAAGATACTCCTTTATCTAGAAACACAATAAAAAAAGAATCTTAAAACTGGCCGGAAATGTAAAAGATCAACAAAAAAATGACATTAACTCCGCTCTTTTAATATCGCTATGTTTTGACGAAAGTACTGATGTCACTAAATCTGTACGTTTAGCGGTTTTTGCTCGATATTGCGTAGGAAACGTCATTAAGGAAGAATTAATTGCGACAATATCGTTGCTAACAACTACAAAGGGATCAGATATTTGTACGGCTGTTAAAAAATCGCTTGCTGAGAAAGAAATTGATTTGAAAAAAATCGTTTCAGTAACAACTGATGTTCTCGCATCAACATCTGGGGCTTGCATCCGCTTCTTCACATTAGCTCAGGCTTTTCTCAGGCGGCTTTCTAGCTCAGCGTCGGTTTATCAGCGACTCTGCCTTCCTTCGTCAATAATTATCGGGCTAACACATACCTATACTGCTATCTCAATTGCAACTATTTCGCTTCTAGTCAGACTATGTCTCTCGACGATATCAGCTATTCTGATCAGACTATGTCTCTCGACGATTTCAACTCTTCTGATCTCTCTACCTCTTTTTCACATCGAGGTAAACTTCGATAATTTTTTATTTAGACTTTCATTGGTGACTCTCTCCCGACCAATGCTAAACTTGGTCTCTTACCATTGGCTGGCCCCCACATTTTATATTAATAATCTCTTCAATCTAAATTGAAGGGGGCGTCAGCCCGTGCACCCTTCTTTGGTTTCTCACACTCCTAAATTCTCACGCTATTCTTCGACCTCCTGCTGTCCTCCTAAACTGCCTATCTCTCCCCTTTCAATCTTCGGACCCATCGTTTCCAACCTTTTGCCTGCAGAGATCATTAACTGCAGCTGGTCCCACTTTCTTGTATTCAACTTTCAATTGCCCCCTCTCAACTTGTCACCTCTCGTCTTCCCTTTCGCCTACGCAGATCATTAAACAGTTGGTCAAGGCACTTCGTTGCCTGCTTTCCTCAAGTTACGTATTCTCTACCCCTCTCCCTCTTAATGTCGTCTTCCGCTTCTGCGCTGTTCCTATCCCTCTTTTCTGAGAACGTGTCGTGTCTCACCACGACAATGTATAATAATGTTCGCGGGTTGAGCCGCGGGAACGTACTTCAAAGATTTGTTGACTGCTTGGAAGAAATTAGACTGTTTCTGCAAAATGAGGGGAAAATTGATCAATACCCACAGTTGTTGGATGTTATGTGGCTTTCAAAATTGATGTTTTTTACAGACATATTCCAACATTTCAATGAATTGAACATAAAGCTTCAAGGTACAAATAAAACAATTATCGTCATGATAGATCTCATTCGCGCTTTTGACGCTAAACTGCATGTTTTCAGGAACGATATTATTACAAAAAACTACAAATATTTCCCTAACTTGAAAAAAAATATATCAAAGATTTAGATGTACACGAGAAACCAGACGAAGAAAAAGTTATTGATGAATTAAGTTCCGTAATTGATTTTTCAATCAAGGAATTTTCAGCGAGATTTTCTCAGTTCAAAGAATTATCGGAAACGCTCAAGTTTATTATGTACCCTGGTGTGATTTCATTTGATAAACTGAACTTGTCCCAATTCGATTGGTTGGAAATTGAAGAATTTGAAATGCAGCAATTTGAAATGATTGATTTCCAGTTTAGTTCAATATGGATTCAAAAATTTACTGAAACAAGGAAAAAGTTGGAATTGATTAAAACAGAAAGACTAACAAGCAATATAAGTAAAAATGCCAGTAACAAAATTTTGGCAACATGGAATTCTATTCCAGATACATTTAACTGTTTGAAGAAGCTGGCTCATGCTATTTTAACCATATTTTCATCTACTTATGCCTGCGAGTCATTATTTTCAGAGATGAATAACATTAAAAACTTGCTTAGAAACCGTTTGGAAGATGATTCCAGTTTAGCATGCATTCTGCTAAAAGTAACAACTTACTACCCTAATATAAGTTATTTGTCATCTAATCTGCAACAACAGAAGTCACACTAATGTTACTTTAATTTGAATTACGCATATAACTGTATTTTTTGTTAGTAAATAAAGAGTTTTGAGTTGTTAGTGTTTAGTTTTATTATTTTCCCAATAATCACAAAGTCAAAATTATTTGACGGCACGTCTATGGCCTCATTAAACATTTCTTTTGAAAAAATGGCACGTTGATCATTAAGGTTCGCCACCCCTGGCCTATATGGACTTGATCTGATATACTGTCGGTCAAGGGCATAAGCAACAACAACACAGATTATTTAAAGTTGGTAATGAAAATTTAAAACCTGTATATAAACAGAATTGCTGTCATCAATAATATTACTTTCCGAAATAATTAGGAAAAAGGGAGATTTTCTGAGAAAAATATTTAGCCAATTCTAGAGAACCAACATTTAATCAATATTTACATTTCCATGAAATATATCCTTGTACCATACTGACCATACTGGCGTAAATATGGGCTATATTTTACTAAAATATTGGTCTTTTGAAAAGCAAATGTAAGCAATGTAAAGCATTGACTTAAATATATTTTTAGTTCAATTCATTTTTTTGACCATTGTTGTACTAACCCATCGAACACCTGCAATACAAAATCTACCGTTTTTCTTAGAAAAAAAAAATGTATAAATATGTTTTGTTTCTTGTGTTACCAACAATTTTTAAGCAACTGTACATTTTCAAGGAGTTAATAATTTCTTTAGTTTGCTCTAATGGAAATTCAGATAATTTCCTCATTTAAACAAAAAAATGAAAATTCTTGGAAAGTTTTGGAATTCGTGCTGATTTTGTTATGGATTTTTTAAAAACAATGAAACACTAGCTTGGAAAAGGAAGCAAAGTTACTTGTTATAGCTGAAGAATTGTTTTTAATTTTACCATGTATAATTTGTGCAGTATAAGCTGTAAAGTCCAGAAAAGAAAATTTGAGATATAACTTCTAATTTTAAAGTCATTTGAGTTGTATGAGAGATCTTTCTTTTTTAGTGAAAAAATAAATTAATTAACAAGTAAAATTCTAAATAGATTTCAGCTTGGTGATGATATCTTTCAAGAGACAAAATAACTGAGATTGAAAGGTAATTTAAATTAAACGAGAAAAAAGAAACGAAATTTTTATAATGTTCTCCTTTACTTTAGAAGAAAATCCCCTCTCAATTTCTCACTGTCATTGTGCGATAAGCTCTGCTTCTAGTCAGGAACTCATTCTCAGACAAAGAGAAATGTAGTCGAAAGGGTTCAAAGAACTGAAAAGGATGTATCGCTGTTTTTAAAAAAAGGTGAGATGAAAGGAAGAGATTTTCCTTTAAAAAATCCTCATAACGCCGGGTCCTTTAACTCATTACAATCCTAATACAACGGAAACACCCTGAAGCAAGTAATGCTTGATGAAACTGAAGTAAAACTCTGGAGTAGTGTTTCTTTCAAATTAATTAAATTAAAATTAGATAATGTATTTGAACTGAAAATAATTTACGAGTAAATGAAAAAATGAAAATACTACTTAATGACCTCAATTTATTGACATTTGGGAAAAACATTTATTGCATTTAAAGAATTTACTACCACTATGAACCAGCGAGACATAGTGATTAGTAGGAATCCGTCAAAATAAGTAAATACAAAAATACAATTATTATAAGATTATACATCTTTTGTCCTCAGTCAAACAGATCCATGCTCCACAGATATTCGTGAGTACTTAGCTAGTAGTCTACGCACGGAATTATCCCTGTGATATTTGAAAGTGTTTATTTAAATGCCATTCCTCACTTATTTTCTCCTTCTTATTATGACCAATGGTACAGGGTGTCGATGAGTAAATATTTTTTAAGTATCTAAAAAATAGTTCAATGACGCTAAATTTTTTTCCCGTGATGAATATTTTGTGACATGTTTCCTTGCGCTCCATTTTTGAAATTTCAGACGGTTGAATCCGAACTCTATAACAACCTCTTTACAGAACCGGGAATAGAACTCATGTCTCCAAAACTCGAGATTGGTAGTCTAGTAAAAATCTCTTAGATATGAAAAAAGTAAGTTTCAGTAACTTCCATCATATAGCATTAATTAGGTATCGCGATTCTATTTTTTTATGGATGTGTGACAAGAACGGTGAAAAGAGATTTACTGCTTTGGTCTGGATTTACAACAATAAGAAAAACAATAAACTATTTTTAGCCCTAAGATGTTACGGTTACCCCTTGTAATGACTTGACGGTCCCTACGGGTAAATTCCAAGGGACACCCGTCTTTGTCATCTAAGGTGTTTTATCAGTGCCGAAAGGTGACCTTCCGTTTAGTTACACAAAGCCGTGTCGTAGTGACTCTTCGATACACTTCAAGAAAGGAACCTCTTTTGAAACGATTCCCTAGTTGACAATGGAGTCCAGATGAAAGGCTAGTGTCGGCTGGTCAGACGCTTGAAGGAACAAAGCGGCAAGCGGTAACTTATAAGGAACCACCCAAAGAGGGGCGAGGATATATATTCGCCACCTTGATGTAAATGGGGGCAGATGACCCTTTTTTTTACAGGTGTGAACAACCTCCATCGTCGGACGTGTGCCAGAGAAGGAGAGCCTGCAATGTTCCATCATGGTATCCTGAACCCCGCGAAAATAGCCTCAGATAGTGCTTATTTTTTTTTTGTAATTATTGTATAAAGCCTATATTTAATCGGGATGCAAATAAAGCATTTTTGTAAATATTAAAGGCTGTCAGTCTTAGTTTTAGGCGAAGTCCTTACAGACTGTTATTAAATGGTGTCAGAAGAGTCATAGGATATCAGTGATGAACGAAAGGATTACAGGTAGGCCGATTCTTTTTATCAGATTCTGGCTTTGATTTAAAAACTAAATAATGGTTTTATATAAATGCAATAAGTAAAAATTATTTTATTGTGTTTTTAAATGGTATATTTATAAGTAGCCATTTAGAGTTCGTATTAAGAACTGATATTTTAGAAATTTTGATGAATTAAATCAATTTCTGTGTTTTTTTTTTTAAATGGTATATGTACAAGTTAACCATTTAGAGTTCGTATTAAGAACTGATATTTTAGAAATTTTGATGAATTAAATCAATTTCTGTGTTTTTTTAAATGGTATATGTATAAGTAGCCATTTAGAGTTCGTATTAAGAACTGATATTTTATTTTAGAAATTTTGATGAATTAAATCAATTTCTGTGTTTTTTTTTAAATGGTATATGTATAAGTAGCCATTTAGAGTTCGTATTAAGAACTGATATTTTATATTAGAAATTTGGATGATTTAAATCAATTTCTGTTTTAATGGTGTATGAGTTAACCATTTGAAGTTCTAAGTAGGAACTATTGTTTTAGGAATTGTGATAAGTAAAACCAATTTCTGTGTGTTTTTATGGTATATGAATGAGTAACCAGTTAGTGTTCAAGTAAAGAACCAATTTTTGTTTGTTAGGAATTGCAATAAGTTTAGCCAATTTCTGTGTTTTGTTAATTGCAAATACTGTATGTTTTTCTCTATTTTTAAAGAAAGTGAATTTTTTTTTTTGCAGTGTTTATTTAGTATTTTTTTTCTTTTAATAGTAACAGATATATTTAAGTTTCTTATGCTTTGATATTAACAGTGATAATTTAGTATTTGTGTATTACTGTGTGAGAAATCTATATAGAGCATTGATTAATTTGAGAATTCTGTTTATGTGTATTCTGTGTAAGAGTTCGGTATTTTGATTTGATAGGTATTGAGTAAATTGTGAATGTTTATATTGTGCGGTGCTAGTTTGGTGTTCATAAGGGCTAAAATTATAGTTCGGTCTAAAATTGATCAGTTTTGAACTTGTTAGTTCCGGTTAGGACACATACCGTAGGAAGGTATTGCTAGTAGCTGAGGAAAACTTTATTGGTTATCATACAGTTAGTTACCCTAAAGTTAGAAAAATGTCCTTTTTAAATAAGGGTAAGAAAGGGGACCTTTTAGAACTTTTAGAAGAGTTAGGAGGACTAGCTGACGATACGCTTAAGATTTTCGAAATTAAGAAGATCATTACAGAAAATGAAAATTACGTCGAAGAAGACGCTAGACTCGCACTAGAGCGTATTATTGAAGATAGAAAGGAACGTGAAGAGAGACTTCGCCAAGAAGAGAAAGAAGCGAAACGAGAAGAGAGAGAGAGAGAAAGAGAAGACAAAATTCGTCAAGACCAACTTACTCTCGAAATGAGGAGACTGGAATTAGGAATTAATGGAGACAATAGAGCCCGAAATGGGAGGGACAGAGATGCAGACGCAACTCAGAACATTCAGCTCCTTAAAACCATGCAGAAATTTGACGAGAAACGGGACGAAATGGGCCTGTATCTAATTAATTTTGAGAGAAGAGCAGAGATGGCGGGAGTCCCTAAACAAGATTGGGTGCCATATTTGTTAGGGGTACTAACCCCAGAAATTTCCAACATGATGGCCAGAGAATAGACAGAACAGGCAAAAGATTATGACTACGTAAAAGAGATGATTCTCCAGAGATTTAGGATGAATACAGAAAAATTAAAACAACTGTTTTATCGCCATCCTAAACTCGCAGATAAGTCATGGAGGAATTATGCCCATGAGCTTAGTGGCTATTATGATGAATGGATAGCAGATTTAGAAATCACTACATTTAAGAAACTGAGAGACCTACACATAACGGAACAGATGAAGAGACGGGTACCTGCCGATATAAAAGATCATTTTTTGGAGCAGTGGATGCAGATTAATACTCCTTTAGAATTAGCGGAAAAAATAGATAAGTATGAAAGCTTGCAAGACAGTTTCCGAACAAGAGAATTCCCAAAGGATCAGAAGTCCACAGATAAAATTAATAAGACATTTAAAAATAATCATAAATTTAAGGAAGAGAAGAAAGAAAAAAAAGATGTGGAAAAAGAAGCTTCTAGTGGACAAAACAAGGAAAGAATTTTTGAGAAAAGAAAACAGCTCCGTTGCTACGAGTGTGGTTCTTATGACCATCTGCGACCACAGTGTCCTAAACTTAAAGAGACGGAAATTATCGCGGCAACAGAAACTAGTGGTGGAGACTCGAGTGTCGTGATGACTCCATATATCAGTCAGGGAGTCGTTAATGGAAAATCTACGTCTATTCTGAGAGACACAGGAGCGAGCATTGATCTGATTTCTAAAAATTTGGTACAACCCCATATGTACACAGGAGAGCACGTTTATGTCAGTGCACCTGTGTTAGATTCATCCGTTTGCTTACCTATAGCAGAGGTCGATTTAAAATGTGAATGGGGCCACACCAGAACTAGAGCAGCTGTCAGCAATACGGAATTCGAGCAGAAACACTATTTGTTAGGAAATAAAACGGCAGCCTTGCTTGAGAAGATCAACAGGAATGTTGAAGTTCCGGTGAAAAATACTGTGCAAACTCGGGCCGAAAAACTAAAATTTGATAGAGAAAGACGAGGCACGGGAGATGAAATAACGAGAATAGAGCAAGTGATTCCCGGATCAGAAGCGGTAGAAGAAATCACTTCGGAAGAGAGCGCGACTATCTTGCCTCTCCAGGAGAAACAAATAATTACTCCCGACGTATTAAAGACTTCACCCGAAGAATTTAGAGTTGCACAAAGTGAGGACGAAGAATTAAAAGTAATTTTTGATAGAGCGAAAAAGAAGACGCCCGAAGAAAATAAGTACGTGGTGGTAAACGAGATGTTATTTTACCAGAAAAAAAATAACGATGGAACCACTAGAAAACTGCTTATTGTGCCTCGAAAGTATCGAGAGAAATTAAAAAGACTCTGCCACGAACAAACTAATGTTCATTTAGGCGTTGCTAAGATGAAAGAATCATTAACTCAGTATTTTTACTGGCCATATTGTCACTTAGATATAAATGATTACGTGTCGGCTTGTGACAAATGTCAAAATGGGAAATGCCCTAATGTTAAGAATAATAAGAAACGTCTTAACACTGTTAATTCCCGCCGAACACCAGGCTAAGCCGAAGTTTAGTCGTAAAGGTTTAAAATGTATATTATAAGTATGTTGATTAATTGTAGTTTCAGTGTAAAAATGTGACCAGAAAATTAATGTGTATTCGTTTGAGTAATGTTTTTTTTATGAATTGTAACATGTAATTGTTTGTAAATTTGAACGACTCGACCATAGAAGTTGAGTTTTGCTTTAAAGGAAAATTCAGGTGAAATTCCTTTGACGTTATCATAATATAACGGTTTTGTAGTGGCAAACGCCATATGACGGTTTTATGTATGCCGTGTTGGAATGCCTCAGATAGGTTTTAATTAATGTTCAATTGTAACATTTTAGGTTCTGTTTTGTTTGTTGCATAAGCCAGTAGAATGCCTCAGAAAGGTATGGGCTAATTTTTAAATGCAAATGTGTATGTTTTGTGTATACCTAAGAAGGTAGTAATTGGAGTCAAAATGCACTCCGTACGGTGTTTGAATACCGCAATTGAATGATTTATTGTGAAATCGATAAGTTTTGTCTGAAGAGTTGTTACGACAACAGATAAATGTAAGTGTTGTCAAAGAAACAAAGTGATTAACAGGAATGTGAAGTTTGTGTTTTTTTTTATAAGGAATGAGCCAATGAGCTATTTTGTTATAATTTTATGTCAGTCAGTACTGAAAAATTAGACCCTAAATCGATTGTGAATCCTATAGTAGGATAAAATGAATATTTAAATTTAGGTCACTGATGACTGTCCACTTAAATGGAAAAGATTGGATCACAGGTAATCGTGAACGAATTAAGTTCCCTGATCCAGAATTTACGGAAAACCGAGTATTAAATTGTTTTATGGGCTTGTGGCGGCCCAGTGGTACAGCGCGCTGGTTTTCGGTGCTGAGGGTGCTCAGATCGAGTCCCAGCGTTGCGCCACGAAAAATGCCTCCGTTCGTGTCGTCCCTTCATAGGGGGTAATGCTGTCCGCCTATATGGTGCCCCCACAATAAAATGGACAGTAAAACTGCGGCGTAGTAAGGGCCAATGTTTGAATACAAGTGCCTCCGCATTGGAAAAAAAAAAAAAAAAAAAAAAAAAAAAAAAAAAATTGTTTTATGACGATAAGTGTTAAATGTATTAAAAGATAAGTAAGAAATTTAAAATTTTCATGTGTATTAGTAACCGTGATGATATGTTCTGTATGAAGTTTAGGTATCCATTTTGGATTTGTGTTTAATTTATTTTGTGTAAAGTTGTTTCATTGTAACTGTGTTTAATATCAATTTGAGAATTTATTTGTGTCATGTGATCACAATTAAGGTAAATTATGGGATCCCAGTTGAGTGATTTACTAGTTATAATGTTTTTTATGTAGTGTCATGTGTATGTACTAGTGTTCTATGAATTTAAAGTTTTTTGATATGACATGTATTAGTATACGATTTTATTTAAATTTTTTGCCATGACTTGTTATATTATTGTGTAATTTTATAATTTCTTTGCTACGGCATGTTCTCTTATTAGAGATTTTAAAGTGCGTAAATTTTAGGTATAAATTCCTTTTGTTGTGCTTTTAAAAATAATACTTTGAAGTACAGTTAAAAAATTTTCTTTCATGAAGGTAAAGCCAGAGTTTGATCAAAATTAACGGTCTACTCGTAATGTCAATTGGGTGTGCATTTGCCTTCGGGAAAAGTTTTATAATTGAAATTGTCCTGAGAAGGACCATGTTTTTGTTCTGTTTTTTGCAGGTGAAAATTTCTGCAGAAAAACATCTAGGGAGGGGAAGAATTATAGACTGTAATGACTTGACGGTCCCTACGGGTAAATTCCAAGGGACACCCGTCTTTGTCATCTAAGGTGTTTTATCAGTGCCGAAAGGTGACCTTCCGTTTAGTTACACAAAGCCGTGTCGTAGTGACTCTTCGATACACTTCAAGAAAGGAACCTCTTTTGAAACGATTCCCTAGTTGACAATGGAGTCCAGATGAAAGGCTAGTGTCGGCTGGTCAGACGCTTGAAGGAACAAAGCGGCAAGCGGTAACTTATAAGGAACCACCCAAAGAGGGGCGAGGATATATATTCGCCACCTTGATGTAAATGGGGGCAGATGACCCTTTTTTTTACAGGTGTGAACAACCTCCATCGTCGGACGTGTGCCAGAGAAGGAGAGCCTGCAATGTTCCATCATGGTATCCTGAACCCCGCGAAAATAGCCTCAGATAGTGCTTATTTTTTTTTTGTAATTATTGTATAAAGCCTATATTTAATCGGGATGCAAATAAAGCATTTTTGTAAATATTAAAGGCTGTCAGTCTTAGTTTTAGGCGAAGTCCTTACACCCTTTATCAGATCAGCATCCTGTCTCTTTCAGTTTCTCCAAAATTTCCAATCAAACAGGTAATATAGCATTACCTTAGCGATCTACGACAGAGGAACTAAAAATAATGACTTTAACATATTAGAGCGTATTTTAAATATTGAACCGAGATTTTTATAGTTTTTAATCGAAATATTATTTTTATCTTACGTGTTGTACTGCTATCGAAGTTAGTTACTAATTTTTAATAGAATTATTGGTGAGGTTCAGACAATATGGGGTATGAAATACGTCCTATCAGAGAGTAAAAAGTTTACTTTGTCAAAGCGGGAGCAGTAGATTTGAGTTCTGAGTATTACAGAGAATATCACTCCAGCCGCTAAACAGTTCAATGTCATAGAATGACGCAGCATAGGCAGAGATACATAGAGAATTGGATTAATTAAATTCATAGATTCCTTTTTGATATTAGAAATAGAACTCAGGTCGAATATATTTCTATCCGTCCATCATGAATCGGGATGTGCAAAATTTCATTCTAGATTTAGTTCCAGGATATCTAGATTTAAAAAATCTCTGATTACCCGGATTTTTATAAGCGTATAATAACTGCTGAAGGCTTCGAATGAAAAATGTTAGAATAATTTAGCTGGCTTATTAATTTGATCAGATTAATCTGATCAGACAGCAAGAAGTTCTTCAGAAAAATATTTTTTATCATATCTTCGACAATAAAGACTATTTATTATAGAGACTAATCTATCAAAAGGCAATACAGTGAGAATTATTTTTAACGGCGATTCCGAAACTAGTAAGTCTTAGAAATACTCAGTAATTAATGAGAAATAATCCGGATAATAATTAAATGAACAACCACAGTTTACGAGATCGTTGATAAACTGCCGAGAGAAAGTAAACGAGCGCATCTATAATATCTATAGAAAGAATAGTTGATAAGAAATAATGTAAACAAATATTTAGGTATTGAAATTTAATAAAATGTACTTAATTTGAAACAATGTATCGAAATTCCTTGCGCATTTGGCAAATTTAAATTAGCTAATAATTCGCTAAATAAACAGGCGAATTCAATAACATATTCAATAACATGGAGTTCATTACTTTCTTTCTTTTCAACTTGGCGTTGGAAGAGGCAATATTGGCACATCGGCTTTGATGGATAATGAAGAGCAGACATACCATCTGGGCTGTTTCCCAAGAGACAGACGGTTGTTGAACTGAAATCTTAATTAAGTATTCCTATTCCGGAAGCTCCCAATATTACTCTGTTGATTACAGTTAAAACTTATTTACGTACGAAAATTGAATTGCATCCCAGTAAAGGGAGCTAGTGCCTTCTAAATTTCCTATATAAAGTCAAGTATTTCCTATATTTCTCTAGTGTATCAGTAAATCAATAAATTCTTTTAAATAAGTATTTTAAACACTTTAAAAGAGTTATGTGAATTAAAGGAGGGCTCCTTTTGTGGTTAAATAGTGTTTTTTTTTTCCTAACCACATTTGAATGCATGTGTGTGAAACTGAAACCTAACACACGAGGGAAAACGAAATTTAGATTCAAAATAGCAAACCATATGACGATTAGTTAAACTAATAATCTGGATTTCGTTTCCTAGGATATGTTAATTTGCAGGTTAAACTTTTTTTTGCTTCTTTGAGAATGGGAAATTTATTACATTTTCTTTCTATGTGTCTATTGTAGAATAAAATGTAAGACAATTGCCCTTCTGTCAGCTTTGTTTTTGGAAAGTACTGAATTGATGAAATCCTTGTCAATTGTTTTTACGTCTGTGTGAGTGTGTGTTAGATTAAAGTGCAGTGATTGTAATGTAATTCAAATCATTAAAAACATGAAATTATTTTTTTTTCCATTTAGAATAAAACATCATTCGATTTAACAAAATTTGTGAACATCAAGATAACTCGATTCAGAAAGGGAGCGCAAAGCGCCATCTGTTGATGAGTAACATAATCTCAATAGCATGAGTGTGAAGAAATGCTGGTTGTGTAGACTACAGGCTGGTTTTGTAGAATTGACGAAAAACAATCAATCCATTGAGAATATGTAAAATGTTTTATGTTCAACACAAATCATCTCATATCTGTGGCTTTGTTCTAAAAGGTCCAATGTCAAAATTGTTAGTTTCGAGAAAAAGGTATTCAAATATATTGAACATTTTGCTGAATATTATATCTTTCTTATACTACACGTCACATTATTTTTACTTGTTCAATGTTTTTTTACTTGTTTATTGTTAGAGTAAAAAACATTATTTTTATCATATAAAAAAATTTCATCTCTTATCATTTTATATAAAACATATGCCATTGGCCCTTTTTGTATCTGAAGTTACTGCATCTTAAATGACATTGGCTGATATTATAATGGAAATATAATCTCTATTTGTTTGTTATTTGACATTGGACTTTTTAGAATTAAAGATTTTCTAAAATGGAAACTTTTGGTGTAAATAACTTAAAATCTAAATAAAATTGACATTGGCCCTTTTAGAACCAAGCCATCGAAATACACTCTGTTACAAAAAAATATATGCACCCAGAAGGAAACGAGGTACTATTAGTCCAATCAAATTGTGTTTTTCGGAGGAAAATTTTGGGGTAGTTTTGATTTCTTCCATTTTATATGTTTTTTGGGGTGCTGAATCCGAATCTGAGATTTGTTAACAAAATTTCGTGACGCAACATTGAAGAAAATGCAAAAAAAGGTAAAAATTTTCATTTTTGGGCGGTTTTTTGCTTATAACTTGGAAACTGTCAACTTTTCGTATATAACTACATTTATCAAAATTAAAGTACATAAAATTTCCTACAAATTTCACTATTTAGGTTTTTTTCTCCGATGGACCGTTTGGGCTCAAGCGCTATTTGAAAATTGGCGTATTTCGGCTGTCTCCACAAAAACCCACTTTTTCCACTCCAAAATTCTAATTTATTATTAATGGCTGCCAATTAGTGAATTCCTCCCAGTTCTCTGCACATACCTTATTTTGATCGTATATGTAGAGGTACAAGTAATTTTTTCAAAAATAAAATAATGTTTAAGTTATTTAAAGAAGTCCGAAATTGTACAAATTAGTTGTAATTGTTACAAAAAAGTTGAAATTCCAAAGAAAAATCTTGAAAAATTATTACATTTTATTATATTGTATTACAATACATATGATCATATATTACATTATTATATGAGCCGTTGTCGTTTAGAGGGTCCTGGCTGAGGTTCTTCGAAGGCGGCGAGTCCTGGCACAGGTTCGGGTTGTTCTGTCGTCAGAGTCGGGGCTTGTTCATATGGAAAATGAAAGAGGTGGTGAGAAAACAACAACTTGTGATCATATCTTAAGGAGAGATGAGTGATTACGAAATAGATTGTGCCATTAGACATACCTTCCGCATCATGTAAGCGTATTTCTTCAGTCTGTTCTTCGTCTCTTTCTTCAGTCTCTTCTTCGTCAAACTCAATGCTGTCTTCCGGGAGCTCGACGTTCTCACACAGCCCTTCGCACGATGTGCAGATCGAGGAGCAATGGAGGCTAGCCTTCCTGCATCCACAATTGCGTTGGCAGCCTTTTTTATATTTACAAGAAATGTGCCGAAGTATCGAGTCCGGTGCAGGCTTCAAAGTGGTTGGCACTGCCACGAGACCATTCCTTGTTTTTTTCCAACCCCACTCTTTCGGCTCTCTTTGTTGCTCGTCGAGTGTGGTTTGACCGGATAACCACTGCTGGACCTGAAAGTAAACTCTCAGTGAATGTTGTCGTGCAGCAACTTCGGTGGGGGGTAGTGAGGCAATGTTGCTTTTACTTTTGTATGATGAAGATACGTATTGCCTGTATCTCAAATCGTTCAGGCTAGTCTCATGTCCATTCCCATACAGAGCCATAAGAAACACGTTTCCTGCTTCGACAATCTCGTCCTGTTATGCATGAGGGTCTTTGAAAGCATCAGTGACTGGTTGCAAGTCATTGTTCCTCTGCAGGACTTTAAGAAATTTCAGTTTCCCCTGATTAAACAAAGCAGAAGTGGTGTCACAACCACTCATCGCGTGCAGGAACAATATATGGTCTGATAGGATTTTGTCAGTGGCAAGATGGGGATTGTAGAGGGTTTGAGACATCTTCCCTTTTCCTGGTTTCAAAAAGAAGACATTCTTTATATCAGGGCTACACAGGCCAATCAAAATCACCAAAAGGCCGATATCTTCCCCCACCACTGTCACATATTCATTTGACGGGGCTAACGTAAGAGCTGTTGTGATAATTAGTATATCAGCGTCCTCCACAGCTTGCTGTGAATCAATTTTTGCATCATCAAATTTTTCCATTAGCATAGATATCAACCGGCTCTTGTTTTTGGAGTTTGCAAGGAAACTCTCCTGCGAGACAGTGGGCACCATCGATTCTGTAAATGATATTGCAGCAGATTGTTTTCTTTGTGCTCTTCTCAATTGTTCTATGCGCTTGGTGCTTTCACAAGCTTCGTCAGGGTAGCCATCGAAAATGACAACGGCATTTGATTTGTAGTTCGACTTGACATATGATGCATAACTGTTGCAAATTTCTGCATATGTCTGGCCGTGGTGCCATTTGACCCTGTGTAACAAAAACCCTCCGTCAATGACATATTTTGTATCGCTCAAGTTCCCCTGTTCAGTTGGAGTCGGTGCAAAAGCCCTGTACAAGCTCGATTTTGTTCCTTTCCTCATCCCATGTTCATCAAAAAGAGAGAGAGGGTAGGGGCTAAGTTCGTAACGCAAAAATTCTCGCAGATCTTCATATGCATGTTTCACGATGATCATTCGTTGGAAAAGTGTGGTTGGATTGATGACTACATGCCTGTCTTGTATCTGAATAGAGCTGTTCATGATCGCAAGAGGCTGCACTCTTTCGCTTCGTTTGAATTTTACAGCTTGAAAATCACCACCAACAATGCGCTGTATACCTTTCATGCCCATCTCCTTGGACAAGTGGCAGTTGATCCTCTCATCTGCGACAACACCTGTACTTAGTGACATTAGTTCAGTGGTGTCGGGGAAAGGAGGATGCTCGTGGAACCAATTCAGCAACTTATCTGCGTCAGTGTTGTTTCGCTTTTGCATAGCATCTCTGCTGTCAACGTGTTGTTCTGACGTTGTGAGTTCCACTCCTGTAAAGAGCTCAATCTCTTGGCACACACTATGCAGTGCTATCCCTTGTGTCCATCTTGTCACAACGCCTACAGTTACTCCACGGCCATGAGTGAGACAACCACTTGTCTTTATTGACTTCATTAGAGTTTGTTCTATCGCCATATCACTCCAGGTGCCACACCACAGTTTCTCACTCCTACGAATGGTGAAACATCCTTAGGTGGTGAAATGCTCGTATTCTGCAGATGGCATTACAGTTTTCAAGTTATGCATATCCTGGAGGTAAAGATGGCTGCATTTGGCATACAAATTATGGCCACTGGTGTGAAAGAAAGGGAGCATTTCATATATGGTTTGGAGATGTAGATCCCAGTTGCTGCTTCTTTCTGCTTCAATGAATTTCTTAATCAAAGTCACCATTTCAAAATATACAACCCAGAGCTTTGGAGTGGGACCTCGTTCTGCCAACAGTTGAAGCTTAGCTTTGAATTCTTCTTGCACATCTTTCACAATCTCCTTCACATCATTTGAAAGAAAGACTGTTCTGTCCATGTTGAACAAGATCTCCTCCAATTGATCCACCATTGTTGGCCACGGGGCCATTGATTGTATCACAATTTTGGCCAAAGTTCTGTGAGCTAACATATGAGCTCGTACTGCCCTTGTGTAGGTGTGGCCAGTCATGATTTTTTCAGTTCCCGCATATATGGTATTGAAAGTTCAGTCAATCCACTACCTTGCATAATATAACTAATTGCCCCTATGAAGGACATCAGTAAATGAAATCCACCGAGCCTTATAACAACATTTGACAGAGCAGGATCATCGGGACGGCTAGCAAGAATGTCTCGTGTTTTGAAGTAGAGAGGTTGGTCAAATGTCACCAGGCAGGTAACTTGGTTTAAGGATTTAGTCTTCTTTACTGCGGACAACAATGCTGTGAATATTGTATCATAATCACTTGGAGGAGCATTGATAAATGGCTGGTAACTAACAAACGTTAGTTCATATGGGATGTCTCTTGTGACATCTTCCATAAATCCATTCCATCCGGAGAGGCCAGGAATGTCTCTGTTTCTCCCATACAGCCACAAAAGATCAGGCACAGATGGAATCACGGTTTCGGTTGGTGTATGCATTTCCTTGAGATCTTTTATCTTGATTTCAGCTAAACCTTCAGGTTTTGTCCTTTCAAAATGGATCAGTTGAACAGATCCATAACTTCCAGAAACCTCAGGTGGAGGTATCATTTACAGCCGAGGAATGAATTGATTGGTGGCTATTGCATGTTTTGGTGCGATACAGGAAATGCCACCCATGACATGAAAGGTGTTGTATCCGTCGATTGTATGTACGTTAAAATCAGCATTATCGTACACCTGCTGTGAAAAGCACGGCTGGTTAACTTTCAGCGGATCGCTGCTGACAGCTGATGCTTCCAGGCGGACAGCCTCTGTGTAAGTCGAACAAAATCCCAATGAGGAAACCACATCGACTAATTTCCTTGAGCCGTACTTCTTGTACAGAAACACTGCCAACCCTACGAGGACTGGTGAAACGAATGATCTGGGCCTCACTGCTGCTACAAGACTATGAGCCAGTGCTGTGTTCTTCTTCTTCCACATATCATGGTCCCCACGTTTTTTGTTTAGTACAACAGTTTCCATAAATGTACGGAGACTTTCAGGAATGAGTTCCTCATTTCCTTCCAAAAATTTATCAGGTGAGGGGTACTGTTCTGTCTCATAAACCTGGCTCCGGATATCCCCAACAACAATTGCAGCAGCCATCTTAATAATTCGGAGTCTTTCCTCTTGTTCATTTTTTAACGCCTGCTGGTACCAAGCATCATTTAAAATTTTATACCCTGTGTTTTTGAAACACACTACCAGCTTCTTGTTTGGAGAAAAGGTAATTATTATATCGCTTCCATATTTTTTGAATAGATGAGCTTTAACTGTCTTTATGTCAGGACGATAATCACCCTTGATTTGGTCCACCAACTCGTCTAGCGTAAACTGACATTCTCCATCACTATTCTCAAGATAAGTGTAGACATATTCCATTGCTGCTTCAACATGATTGGCGAATGGACCCCTTTTTCTCTTCTCTTGAATTTTTGGGCGATTGTACAATTTTCTCATGCATAAACTATGATACTGACAATCAGAAACCACCAAGTCTGAGACAGGCAAAAAACGTTTGATTATGGCTTGTCCATACTCATCACCACGTTCTTCTGCCCTTTTTATGATAGTTTCCTTGACTTTCAAAATTCGAACCTGATACACAATATTACGATTGGTTTTCTTTTTTCTTTGTTGTTCTATAAAGTCAGGTGTTATGACGAGACCACACATAAAACAATGAGTTTTGAAATTGAAATGCGCTTCAGTAGAACGTCTTTTGACTTGCTCTCTACCCTGCTCCGCCTTCTTCAAATGAGCTGCAATCATTCTTTTATTAATGAAGTTTGTACGACATCGCTCATGAACATCAACTGCAGATTTTTCACGTAGCTGAACATGCTCACCATTCTTCCTCTTCTTGCTTGACTCGATAAACGTTTTCAAACCTCTTTGCCGCACCGTTATCACCTTCTCTACATTATTATCCAGCACTTAATCACAAATAAAACACACATTTGAAGCCATTTTTAACACTACGCGTAAATATAACTTTTGAATCGTGTTGTCGTTGGATTCTAACACTGAACTACTTACTTCCTTCGCACTGCCACTGGTAGGAATCAGATGGCCGGTGTTTTTATTTTTATTTTATTTATATTTTTGGGGGGGGGGAGGGGAGGAAACCTCTTGAACAATATGAAGGGACTTGAGACTGGGTCAGCACCCCTATATCGGATATAGGGGGCGTTGATTGGGTACGCATGTACGCGGTGACGTAGTTGGCCTTGAATCGTCTGTGAAAGAATCGAATGGAAGGAAAGAGGGCTTTTAAACCAAACGGGGCAGTTATAAAATCATTTGGTGAGACTCGCCGAGAATAAATAACATGAAAAAACGTACAAGACGGAATTATATTTGCACAGAATTTAAATACAATCTGATTTTGAAAATCCAACATTGTATTGGAAGGAGGAATTAAATGACAGCTTTTAATGATAAGTTTTGGAGTGTAAAAAGTGAGTTTTTGCGGAGCCAGCCGAAATACGCCAATTTTCAAATAGCGCTTGAGCCCAAACGGCCCGTCGGAGAAAAAAACCTAAATAGTGAAATTTGTAGGAAATTTTATGTACTTAATTTTAATTAATGGAGTTATATACGAAAAGTTGATAGTTTCCGAGTTATAAGCAAAAAAACCGCCAAAAAATGAAAATTTTTACCTTTTTTTGCATTTTCTTCAATGTTGTGTCACAAAATTTTGTTAACAAACCTCAGATTCGGATTCAGCACCCCAAAAAACATATAAAATGGAAGAAATCAAAACTACCCCAAAATTTTCCTTCGAGGGCCCCTTTTGAGCACAAATTGACTGGACTATATCACGAAACTTAACATGTATGTAGTGTATGAAGAGATAAGCAAATGATTACAAATTCAGAAGAACAGATCGTTTTATTTAGAAGATATGGCATGAAAAAGGTTACAAATCAGTAAGTAGTAAATCCACCTTTGGCAGCTATACAAGCCGAAACACGGCGTGGCATCGAATCAGTGAGGTCACCTATGACCTCCTGCGGAAGATCATGCCATAATCTTTGCAACTGGGCAGTTAATTCACCAGTATTCCGGGACGGCTGCAGTTGTCTTCCAAGCACATCCCAGACGTGCTCTATTGGCGAGAGGTCTGGTGACCTGGCAGGCCATGGGAGTACGTCATATCCTTGAAGACATTGTTGGGAGGGTCGCGCAGTAAGTGGACGAGCGTTGTCTTGCTGATAAATGGCACCTGGGCGACTTGATAGCATAGGCAGTACAACTGGCGTTAAAATCGCGTCCATGTAACTGCGTGCCATCAAAGTGCGTTGAAGGACGACTAGAGGTGATCGTGTGTCCCAACAAATTGCTCCCCACACTGTCACACCTTGTGTAATCGCCGTATGCCTCTCGACAACAAATGCCGAATCGGGCAGGGGGCCTGGCCGCCTCCACATGCGTATGCGGTGGTCATCAGCATTGAGACTGAATCGGCATTCATCGCTGAAGATCACACGAATCCAGTCGGTCACACTCCAGCTTGCCCGAGGTCGGTAAAAATCCACTTCGGACTCTGCCTATGATGTGGGGTCAGTGGTTGGCGTCTTAATGGACGTTGGCTCCTTATACCTACGTTGGCCAGTCGTCTCCGAATAGTTTCCCTTGATACCACCGGATGTCTGGAAGGTGGTAAATGGCGTCGAACCGATTCTAGCGACGTTGTTGGTGCGGACATGGCTACTCTTATGATTGCGCGATCCTAGCGCGCATTTGTGTTCCTGGGACGCCCTGACCCTCCGCGACGGTAGACTATCCCTTCCATGATCCATTGTTGACAACACCGAGCAACTACCATATCGCTCCGACCGAGGTGGCGGCCGATACGCCTGTTCAATCAACCTGCTTCTCTGATGCCTACCATACGCCTCCTCTCAAATTCCGACAATTGTTCGTACTGTCACCAGTTGCGTCTCAGAGGCATCTCTAGTCACAATACCGTCCATTCAAGTCGATAGATTTGTTTGAATAACCCTATGGCACGAGAAATCATGCTTTTAAACTCTCCCAGCTGCGCATCTTATATGCGCATAGCGCGCTTACCCTTGTCGCATTGGCGTCGCAATTTTAATCATTTGTATATCTGTTACCAGACTATATTCCTGCGAAGTTTCGTGATAGTAGCTCGATTTTTTCTGGGTGCATATGTTTTTTTATGACAGAGTGTATATAAAATCGAGACTGATTTTTCGTTCAGGTATACCATAAGATTTGCAAGTGATTATTTAATTAAACAAATCAAATTCATCCTTTGATTTTTTACTTGTAGAGCGTTCTTGTTGTACGATATATCAGCGGTGCGCCAACTGTAGGTCGCGAAAAAAGTTGGAGGGGTCATTGATGGCTTATAGCATACTGAGTTATTTAATTAAAAAATATGCTACACAAGGAATTTTGCTGTCACTTCATCCATTTATAAATAAAGGTATTGTCACTCCACCTAAACTTCAAATTAAATTCTTCGAAGTGTGTTATATCTGTTATATTTGAAGTTGACTTTAATAAAGTACAGCATTCTAGAATAATACGCTACTCTTGTATGAGCCGAACCCATCACAACAAGAAATGGCTGTTACCATACACAAAATGGAAATACAACAATTCTCCCACTCTTGAAATGGAACTATACATGAAATGAAAGTTCAGTTCATGACATAGTCCTGTAAATAGGCTGGCTTGTTACGTGGTCGTAACAAGCCAGCCTAAGGGCCTGTTCACATAGGAGTCCGTTGCGTTGCGTTAAGGAAAAGATGACGTTGAGACGAAAATAAACCAATCATATGCCTCCAAACGATTAGCAATGAAATTTTGAACGCCTATGATTGGTTTGTTTATTTTAGTCTCAACGTCATCTTTTCCTTAACGCAACGCAACGGACTCCTCTGTGAACAAGCCCTAACGGGTCATAACAAGCCAGCCAGTCGTAACAGGCTGGCTTGTTACGACCACGTAACAAGCCAGCCTTTTGATCGTCGGGGTCCAAGTTGTGCTTGTGTATCTTGGAGACTACAAAGTGACTTATCGAGCTAGTAGGTAAGCAAAATTCCTACCTGCATTGTCCCGGGGAGCTCCTTTAGATGAGACAGATCATAATGTTCTTGCTTGAGGTACTCAAATAATTTCGAGACATTAAAATATTTAATTCAGATTATTTATGACACATACACACACACTTTATATACATACATTTTTAGAAAAGGTTACATTCTTCCCGTTTGGAAAACGGCATCAAAAAAAGCACAACAACAGGCAACGTATATTAACTAACAAGTGAAAAAAAGAATAAACTCAAAAAGAAATGCGTGTTGCCAAGCATCAGAAGATTATCTCGTGGAATGTGGGAGGAGTCAAAAAAGGTAAACCATGGAGTCTGCCACAAAAGGAAAGAAAAAAAACATAAATTAATAGAAAATAATATTATGGATTTTTTAATATTATGGTATCATCATGTGAAAGATATAAAAATCAAAATAAAATAATATTTGATTTTTTTCTCTTCTAATTAATGATAAAACCCAGCCAAAAGTGGATATTTCTTTACAAAGGTACTTTTTTTTTAAATCAGCTGTAAACGGCTTCATAATAAACGCTTTAAAACACAAGTATTTTGGTGTTAACATTTCATTACTCAATAAGAATAAAAATAATTTTAGACAGCAAAAAGAAAATAAATTCTTGCAGTACATCGACGATGTTTATTTTTCGGCGCTAATTGGCGAAAATAACATATGCCAGGTATTTCGCTTGCATAACATTTTATTTTTGTTTGTTTCAGTTTTGAAAAAAAAAATCGTTAACGAGTCTCGAGAGACTTTAAATACAAGAATTATTTACATTTTAAACAAGGAAGCGATTGATAAAACCCTCAATACATTATAAAACTAGCATCGAAAATATGCACAATCTGTTACTTCTCATTCAGACAGCGTTTTTTATTTATATTTAGAACTTCATAAACGAAGATGAAATTAAATTTTTCTTTGCAGATGATTCCAAAATAATTATTATTTAATAAACAATTTAGAAAGTTAAATTTTTGTATCCTAAAAATGGAGGTACTTGCCCAGATATTTTTCTTTTATGAAGTTATAAAACCAATTAACACTAATTATTAATTATTATTTGAAATTTTTATTTTTTAAATATATTTTATGAGTACTTTAATGCTGTGATAGAGTCTAATATAAGTAAAAAAGCAATTTCAGTCTTATGAAAATTTTAAATTGACTAAAACCGATTGCAGAAGAGGAGAGGGGCATTTAACTCAATCGCTACAAAACAAATTAAATTTTTTTACTACTATTGCTCTGTATATAACGAGTTTTATTTTTACTGTCTAAATTAGCCTTAAAATTTTATGGTGATATTATTTACATGTTAGGCCTAACCAAGCGTTCTTATGAGAGATACATACATAAGCTAGATCAGGGGTGGACAATTGTTTTGCCTCGGGGACCGCTTTGTGTAAGCAGAGGTTAACGGAGGCCCGCTCCTTTTAAAATTATTGCATTTATTAGTTAACTTTGCATTTCAGAAAAGGTATAAATTGTATCATAAAAATCAATAAATATAAATTAAATTGAATATTGTCAGTTTTTCTGGCTGTCTTGAAGTTTTTGGCAGTTTTTCTAGCTGTCCGGATTTTTCTGGGTATCTTGACGGGCCACAAAAAAATCGTAGCGGGCCGCAATTTGCCTACCCCTAAGCTAGATTGAAATGAGATACCATTTAATTAAAACAATCGAAGAATTAAAGTTTTATAATCTGTTAAATTCAAATATTACTCCTATTGTTCTAAATGCTATGCATGCTTATCTACTTTCTTTACATATATCTTATAAAAATGCATCTATTCACATATGCTTTCTTTTTATATATTTTAGTGCATAGCAGTCGTTATGCAATAAAATTTGGTGGCCTATTTGTCGCTACCCCTAAAATTTAGGTATCGTGATCTGGAATTAAATTTTGGATTGTATGAAGATGAAAATTGTGCCACATGGTAGTGTTAAGCATGTTGGTGATGTAAAACAAACGTAAATTGAACATAAATTAACTTTTCTTCGGCAATAAGTAGAATAATTGCAAATGTAATATTTTGTAATATTCAAAAATAATCTACAGGTACTTAAATACTGTATTAGTATTTTTACTGACTTTACATCATGTTAAAGCAAATATGTTTATGTAAACACTAAAGAACAAATTTTCAAATTTGTACATGCCCGTTTGTTCGTAATTTTAAAAATACGGTTCTACAACATTAGATCAAACTTTTTATTACTTTTAAATGGAAGTTGACCGAAATGTCAAGCCTATGAAAGTTGGTAAGAGAAAGGAATATACAGAATACAAAATTTTTCCTCGCCACTTATGTAATGCATCCTGAAATTCATAGCTAATATAGTTCAGAAGAAATATGAAAGTTCAAAAAAAATTTGTACGTGTTTTTGATTAGTTCATGTATGTACTGCAGCAAATATGTGGTTGTAAAAAACACAGCTGTTTCTCAAGTTTTTTTTAAAACAGCACATACTTATTTGTCCCTTTTTCCCAAAATTGCGGTTTCACGATTTCAATCAGAGCTAATTTACATTTGTAAATGAATTATAGGACATGTTAAAGTTAAGAAAATGTTCATAATGCTAGAAGAAAGGCGCATTTTCTAGGTGTTTATGCAAAAAAATTGTGGAACGTAAGACCGTTTCTACAATGTGACAGCACGCACTGATGTTTTTACTCGATGCATATCTAGAAAGAAACAAATATGTATACTGAACTTTACATGTACAATAAAAAAATATCTGGATATACGAGTATATATAACTTTTTTACTCATTTGCGTAACTTGTACAGTTTCTAAGATGTTTCTATAGATCTTATTGAAGGTCATCATGGTATTGTAATCCTAAAGAATGTTTGCTTGAGGACAAGGGTCCCCGATTTCTTTGACTAAGTCAACCTTATTGTTTTGCGGGTGAAGGAGGAATGTAAATAAGAAAACTTGGAAGAATTACTACGTTTTATGATCTTGGTCACCCGAGATTTAAAACGCCGTGACGTTACAACTGAGAGTTTTAGTACCATGTTCGGTACTAAGTCCCACATACCGTAAAACGCCATTACTCTGCCATATTTTCTTATTTACATTCCTCTTCCATCCGAAAAACCATAAGATTGACTTATCGTTTTATGGAACTGGAAGAGGAAAGTAAGTTTTACGGATGCGAAGGAGAACTGCAAATAACTAAACGTGGCAGAGTCACGGTGTTTTATGGTCTTGGTACCGCAAGATCTCAAATCGCTGGGACGTTACAGCTGAGAGTTTTGGAATCATGTTGGTCTTAGTAATCAACGTGACACTAAAACTCGCAGTTTATTTGTCTGAAATTTAAACAAAGAGTAGCTCATACTTACAAGAACAAGTCACTATATGAATCAGTGTGCGTATGCTATGAGTACGGTTGTAAGGTATACATAAGATTCGATTCACAAGAATCGAACTTTTGAGTGAATAAATTAAAGAAGCTGCTTGAGATATGCTAATTTCGGCATACGCGCTTGGTATAAATACCATGCAGCTTGATTAATAGAGAGGTTGTTAAAAGGTTGATAGATAAGCGTGAGGGAGCTACGAGGTAAGCAGCTCCAGGTGTTAACCGGCGCTTGTGCTTAGAGGGCCCAAAGTTTACGTAGCAGAACTGCTGGTTTGACTCTCTAGGTTTGTGAGTATTTCAAAGTGAGTTTTTATTGAATGCTAATATACATTCCGTACAAGTAGTACGTATGCTTATTGCTGTAAAAGCAAATTCTATATGTGCAACGAATTCAATAAACATTGTTTCATGTATAAACTGTGTTTGTATCAAATTCATTTAGAGTGCCACTTCAAATTATATACACCCAAGTCTGGGTAGAAGTAGCTATACTCTACACGGTATAGGAGAAAAAACAAACCAAAATTCGTTAAAATTGGGTCACGGCTTACCAAGTTGGGGCCTGTTCACGTAGAATCCGCCAGCGTCAGTGTTACTCGTATTGAAATACATTTAACCAATTACAAACCTCCAAACGATCAGCCACGAAATTATTAAGGCCTGTGATTGGTTTAGAATATGTCAATGAGTAACGTTGACGCTGACGGATTCTATGTCAACAGGCCCTTCCACTTGTTTTTAATTCTAGTCCAGGATTTATTTTAAGTATTCATTCATTGTGAAATATTTTACTACGTAGTTTGACTCACACAGGAAAATGAGCTGAATATATTTTTATTAACTTATGCATTCATATAATAGGTTCTTCGTTTTTTTGTTCTTTTAAATCGAGATTCAGCAGTTAAAAGGAAACTAATCAAGTGCTGAAGGCAAAAAGTTATCTGCTGATAAAAAAATGTACTCCAAGTATAAAGAAAACTACAGGTAACAGTCAAGTAGTTAGATTCGGAAAATATTGTCCTCTCCCTCAAGAAAAACATCTTTTATCACTATATAAAATTAATTGACGGTTTCCAGAAATATCTTCAATGGAGGCAAAAAAGTTGTTCAAATGACTTGAAGTATCAAACTTCCGAAAAAATGTACTTAAAAACTGAATAATAAAAAAAAACTTCCTTTTTTATTTATTTTTTTTTGAACAAATCTCCAGGGAATTTACACAAAACAATTTTCTTTCAAGCAGAATTTTCTAGAATCAATTTCTTTTTCCTCAGAATCAATAAATATATTTCTTTTGTTCTCAAATTTACACTTTAATTCCCTTATTTGATTTAACTGCACAATGAAAACAATTTTAAGTGCTTTGCATGAATAAGTAAGGAATGCTAAATAAAAAGTTTTCGGGCAAGACAATATAAAACCATGTTACTTCTAAAATGTCGGTATATGGATTAGAAGTGTAATTGTCATCTTTATTTGATGGAGGAGAATCCAAGTCGGTTTTCTTAAGTAAAAAAATGTTTTAAAGTGTAAGGCGAAGAAGTTATTCGTACAATGACTTAATGGCAAATGATTCCTTGACAGAAAGAGTAATTCCCCACCAACCATGGTGTCTAAGGTCCTTTTTAAAATTCTTGATACCCATTTATTCATTTCTTTTCAAATTAATCTATATATATAAAACAGTTCCGTAACTGACTCACTGACTGACATACAACGCACAGACCAAACCGCTGGACCTAAAGGGCTGAAATTTTGCATGGTGATTCTTCTTATAGTGTACGGGTGCACTAAGAGAGATTTTTGAAAAATTCTTCTTATATTTTTTTAAATTAAATTTTTAAGCTGTTTTAGTAACTTTTTTTAATTTTGCATTTAAAATGATAATTTGAGGGTTATAAAATTTATATCACAAGAAAGATCATAAAAATTCCTTTAAAATGAAATGTTTTTCGAATCTTTACCTCTATTTCCTGATTTTTGGTGAATTTTTAAAGATTAATTTTTAGAATTTAATTTATTAAATGCTGATCACGTGATTTCTTTTTCTGGTACTTTAAATAAATTTATCGTCACGTGCATAACAACTAAATAGACAAAAAATATTTTTTTCTTGCTAATGCGGCAGAAGATTGTACATTATTTTGTCTATAAAAATATCCTTTACGATTTTTTTAAAAATACATTTTTTTTTCTACATCAATTGTATATATTGATCGTCGTATTTATTTTATATATATAAATATATATATATATATATATATATATATATATATATATATATATATATATATTGGCATTAATTGCATACATTGACCGTTGTATTTAATTTGAATGTACTCCGTAGCGAAGTGCGGGTTTTCAGCTAGTCACTAAATAAAATTGATAAGACTTCTGCTTATCCACCTGTTTAATACTAAAGCTTTAAATGTGTTTTTCTGTTATTCAATACAGCAAAATAGTCTAAAAACTGTCTTATATTAATAAAAATACGGTATCACTGAAATTAATAGAAACAGCATTAAAAAGTTTCCTTAAAGTCATCCAAGGAGTTATCAGTTTTCATAAAATTGTAGTTCCAATTTTGGTAGCATTTCGAGCTTTTTTTTTTAGGTTTGCACTAAATTTTTGAGAATGCAAAATGGAGAGGTTGTCTAATTTAGCATGAAATCGTCTCAAAAAGTGGTAAAAAAAAATCATTGGTAGATCAAAAGTAGCAACTAATCGGAAGAACAGTCATTTTTAATTCTATCAAATTATCCGGTCTAGAAGAAAGATGGTGTCATTTCAGATTTTCTAGAGTTCGGAAAACTCTACTAAGTCAGTAAAAAATGAAATGATAATTATTTACATCGAGATGTTCTAAAAAAATAGGGATTAATTTGCTCATACAATGATCATATTTTTTCTTGAATGCTTATCTAGTTTTAAATTATAAATATTCATAGTGTTTTAACTGCAATATTACCTTAATATTTACCTTATTTATAACCTTATATTCGACCTACATTAAGACTTTTCAAATATTCCCCAAGACTACTTATTTTATTTATATTGTACTGACATCTGTTAAGTCTTTAACAAAAGTACAGGGTGTTCATAGAAAAACTTTGCCGATATATGGACCTATAGCGGGCGTTCCGTTCAACCGATCAAGATGAGATTACAGATATAGTTATTCAGAGGTATGAGCTCAGGATTTTGTGAATGGCAACAAAGTGGCGCTCATGGTTACGGTTATAGGTACAGAAACTCGAAATTTTCGAATGGCGACACTCACTTTTTCCCGTCGCAAAATGCTCAGCGCATGCAAAAACCCTAAAGATTGTTGGAACGGTACGTGTATCACAAAAAACGGACGCGTTACGCAAACATTTAAAACAGCTCTGCGAACGGCCTATAACAACACGATCGGGGCGCACGACTGAAATTTGCATATGAAGGGGCAAGACACCAATCACTGATGACAACACAGATCGGACAAAAGAGAACTTTTATTTGGATTACACATTTTCCATCGTGTTTTTGTTGGCCGTTCGCAGATCTGTTTTTTGTGCGTGCATAACGCGTCCGTTTTTTTTTTGTGATACACGTACCGTTCTAACGCTCTTTAGGGTTTTCTCATCCGCTGAGCATTTTGCGACGGGAAAAAGTGGGCGTTGCCATTCGAAAATTTCGAGTTTCTATACCTATAACTGTAACCGTGAGCGCCACTTTGTTGCCGTTCACAGAATCCCGAGCTCATACTTCTGAAAAACTATATCTGAAATCTCAATTCAATCGGCTGAACGGAACAGCCGCTAGAGGTTCATATATCGGCAAAGTTTTTTTCATGACCACCCTGTATGTAATGAAAATCGTGTGGCACCATTTGATTCCATACCAAGTGAATTTAATAATTAAAATTTATAATAGACCAGATACTGGCTCAATTCTTTTTGTTGAAAAAACTAAAATTGTAAGGTTTTATATTTCTAGTCTTCAGTAGCAACTAGCAAGTACACAAAGCACAATAAACAACAAATAAATGCATACAATAACAAAAACTTCAATATCTCTTTTCCTTAGAGCAGTAAAAAGCAGAGCTAAAAGCAGACTCGCCAATTTGAGCAAGACAATTATCTTTCCTAACAAAAGACTTCAACTAGAGTATTGATTACTTAATCAATCCTTTCATTCTTCTGAGAGAAATTTCCTCCATTTACAGTGTGTTTGGACGGTCAAGTAAAGGTAAACGATCTACAAACACTTCGATCGGAAAAGAGAAAGAAAGTAATCTTATGCTAGCCTTTTTACTAATGTTTGTTCGGCATCCCCTCACAAAGCGGAAATTGATTCTATTTTTTATCATCTTTAAGCACTCAGTCCTGTACTGTTTCGTGTTTCCTGAGTTATTGTTGCATAAAAAATTTGGCCCGAGGAATCTTTGACTGCTAAACAAAAAGAATAGTTTTTTTGAGCAATTTTTTAATACTTTGTGAATTAAAAATAGAAAAACTGCGGCTGCTTAACGTTCAGAAATACAAACACGTATTGCAATTCTTCTGTATTGCATTTCCAATTTAATCCCCATATTCAGTTGAATAATTAAAAATGTAGAAGGGGAGATTATAAAAAAGAACCTTAAAATATTATCTTTTAAAACTCTGAGAGATTTTTTCAATATTGTTAAAATTTTATTTTGGGACCCACTTTTTGAAAATACGTATAGATTAAAACTGGGGGAAAATGTTTCTAAAAACCAAGCTTTTACACTAAAATAATTTTTTAAAAGTAGAATTGAAAAAAAATCGTAAGAAATCGTGCTTGAGTGAGGTATAGTAACTCAAAGGGAAACTAAAATTTTAATATTTTCTAAATTACATAATGTTGATAACATTATCTTTTAAAACAAACGATTTTAACTAAATTCTTGTAATTGTTATTTAGTTCCTTTGTTCGGCAATTCGGTACTGAGTTTAAAATAGATCTGTGGTGTCGAACTAGGCAAACGAACCATAAAAGTTACTAAGAATTTTTGTGAGGGAAAATTTCTATTAAAACAATTACGTTAAAGTATATATTAAGTACTAGCCGGGCTTCGCCTAGCTACGCTCAAACCATCCGTGTAACATATTTATTTACTTCGGGCCCCACAAAAGAAAAAAAAGCCTACAAATGTATTAAATTCAAGTGAATAAATTCCTTTCAATTTTCATTCCCGTCGCTGCCGACAGATGGCAGCACCACTGCACCAGATGATTTGGTTTCTCAGCAGTGAGTGATTTTAGAATGAAAATATCTCTAAAACTATTGAATTAACAGAATAAGTGTACGCAGAAAAAATTATCAGTTTTCTAAGCTCTTTCCAAATATGTAACATTTATGTACTTTCATGAGAAAAAAAATACACCGATTTTCCTGTATATTTGTCGGCCATTTTTTTTTCGAGGAGTGGCCCGCCCGGATGAGTTACGGTCACGTGATCTCTCGACTTCCACTTGTCCCTTTGTTAGTATAGATTACAGAAATAATAGCTTGACGTATTTGGTGTTACATAAAACCTTGCATAAAAATCGTTCCAAGGATATTCTTAAATTTCTCTATATAATTAAAATTAATTTAAAGCCACTCCGACATAAAAGAAAGAGCTCTGCTATTCGCATATTTTCAGACAAAAAGGACCATCAAAAACATAACGGCAGAAACCCTCGAAAAGAATAAAAAAGATGAGTAGCCGTTACAATGTTACAAATCAGTGGCGGCTCCAGTCCATAGATTTAGGGGGTGGGGAACGTCAGCTCTTAGGGTTATATATAAGAAATAAACATCCTCTCATTTTGAATTTAAATTCCTTTAGTATTAGGTCTATAATTATATAATTTTAAGCTATGAAAAATAAAATTCGCCGGGCTTTTTTTTTTGGGGGGGGGGGGGGATTGACCGTACTGCCCCCACCCCTTGGAGCCGCCGTTGTTACTAATACCTTTTGATAAGGGTTAGAGTGGTCCAAATACCCCAAAACTGACTGCAGACACAAGCCTTTGTCAAGGTACCTCATAAAAACTTAACAATTTGTATCAACTTTGAAAGCTACAGACATTCCTTCAACACATCTTCCAACAGCCAATTCCGCCGCTCGGAGAGACTCTTAGGGCCTGTTCACATAGGAGTCCGCTGCGTAGCGTTAAGGGAAAGATGACGTTGAGACGAAAATAAACGAATCATAGGC
The DNA here is from genome assembly GCA_907164885.2 of Dolomedes plantarius. Taxonomy (NCBI): domain Eukaryota; kingdom Metazoa; phylum Arthropoda; class Arachnida; order Araneae; family Dolomedidae; genus Dolomedes; species Dolomedes plantarius. The sequence continues at coordinate 196,174,192 of OU015492.1, read as the reverse complement.
GTTAAAAATTTCATTGCTAATCGCTTGGAGGCCTATGATTGGTTTATTTTCGTCTCATCGTCATCTTTTCCTTAACACAACGCAACGGACTCCTATGTGAACAGGCCCTTAAGGTCTGTTCACATAGCGGTCCGTTCACGTAAGCGTCAAAGGAGTTCACGTGAGCGTCAAACGGAGTGTGTCCCGGATGATGATACGTGTGTCAACGGATGATGTCATAGCGCTCAGCTATATGATTGGTTACAATTTAACGCTTACACTAACGGACTGCTATGTGAACAGGCCCTTACAGCTTGAGTCGCCCAATTCAAAAAGTTTTTTTTAACTATAAACGTTGTTTAACTGTAAAAAGTTGTTTTAACTGTATAAATGTAAAAGCTTCCTAATATCAATAGGCTGATACTGGTAACCAAAATATAGCAGCATGAAATTTGATTGAGACTTAGCAAAGAACCCAATACTTGTGAGGATAACCAAAAAACAATAGAATATTACAAATGATGACGAATCAAGAACATAATCCTACATCAACAGTGCTATTAAGGTCTTTATTGTGACTGAGGAATAATAATGTGTGATAAGAAAAAAAAGTGAATTGATTTTTTATTGAAAGTGACTTTTTATCATACATTGAACGTTATGAACCGAGAGAAAAAGTCTCAGTCTACAAAACGTATTTCGATCTAGTCATAGATCGAAATAAATTCAAAAATATGCTAGGAAGAGATGCAGAAGATAAAAATGAATAACGACTTAAAACCCAGGGAAATCCAACCTACTACAAACAATGCATATAGTAACTGGAAAGAATATCAATAATAAAATAGAATGAAATGAAAAACGTAGTCACGAAGTTTGGAAATAAGATATATTTATTGGTTTTTTCAAATTCCATATGTAAACAATAGTCGTTTTTTATTCTGGCATTTGTCTATAAAAAATATTAGTTACGAAGTATGCATCGCACAAAAGCAGTTTATGATATATTTTAAGCCTTTCTTAAAATATTCTCCAGACAACTAATCCTTAAGTCAATCCATATGTGAATCTTTTTGAGTACATTCTGGAACAACACAGACGAATTCGCCTTTACCCTTTTTCACCTGAAAAGAAAAGCGTTACAGATAAGTTGCCAATTGTAAAAAAAAAGTTGTAAAATGTTTAGTTTGTATTATTTTGGACGGAATAAACTTAGAAAGATCCCCAGACTATTGCATCTATACGAGAAATAAAACTTATGTCAGTAATAATATTTCACTTATCATTAAACAATATGAATAGTCTAAGGATAAATACCTCTCAATCGCTAAATCGCTAAATGACAAAGAATATCACTTAAATCCGTAAAGCTTATGTAATTATGTTAAAATGTTAGAATTTACATAAAGCGGCTATAAGACTTTTGAACGGTGACATATCATAAATTATACTCCAATTCTTTTACAAACGTCGTCTATACAATGCAAAACAGTTCATTTTCTCTTAAAGCGGAAATAGATATGCATCTCTCATTCTTAATTTATTCTAGGTAAGAAGCCTGAATTTTGTGTAGCTATCCGTAGAGCATCGGATATGTAAGCCGTTAGTCTGACATATGTCGCCAAAAAAAAGAAAGAAAAATTCTGATTTTTAGTAGGTTAAAGGAGTTTAGTAGGTTTTTAGTAGTTAACAGAAAATTTTGTATTGCTTTTGCAACAATATCTTAGTAAAATATTGAAATAACACCTATTTTAATTTTATTAAGTTTAATATCATTCTTTTTTTTCAGTTTAGAAAATTAAAGGGGATAAAAGTTGAACAGATTTTTCATGGTGTACGGGACTCATTAGCTTGAGTGTATATCGTGAATTTTCAAAAGCAGATTAAAAGGGTTAAATGGGAGAGTTTACAAAAGATTCTTTCAATTGAATTTATTGTCGTGGGAGATGGAGTTACATGCAACTATGATTACTTGAAACTAGCCCACTATATTTCAATTCTGGGTTCGTTATGCTCATCGATTAACTTGTAACTATCTGGCTCTGATAGCTTTTCATATTTTTGGTAGTCTACAAAATATTTTTTAGGAATATTCAGTTGTTTTTGTCAAGCAAACCATGCCTGTTATCATGGCTATAATGAAAGGAAGGCAAGATAAAAACACTTAAGAGTTATTGGAGTACCTGGAGTTAATGCCTTACCTTCTACTTACTTGCAGATGTGCAGTCGAATAGGAGAATGCCGATAAAACTTTGAATAATCTGCTCATCGAAAGAAAACTTGAAAAAAAATTTAACTCGAGGTATCATCTTTGACGTGGTTGAAGTAACTGCGACTATAACTGCCGAAACAGCTTAGTTTTCGTACACTATAGAACTGGAAAAGTTGCCGAATAAATTACCGATGGTCTTAAAAGCCGAGAAAACAAGCAGGAGAAAACTTTAAGGTTATCAAATATGTCAAGGCTATGATGATAACGGAAAAAGATCAGAGAAAACCAAACTCTGAAGTTTTTAGGGGGTGTTTTATTTATTTATTTATTTATTTATTTTTGACTGGCTTAAACTAGTTTGTCAGCGGGAACCTTGGAACTAGCTAAATATCTTATTTCAGATTCATGTAACAAAATGTTTTCTCAAAAGTTTTCTTTTCAACTTCGAAATTTTTATTTCGACCGCATACCATCCTCTTGTAAGATGTTAAGGTACAACTTACGCACTGTTATTACGTACTCCATGAAACCCAAAATACCTCCCTTGCTTTGATCGACCATGCATCAGGGTAAATTCAGTTCTCATATTCTTGACTTTAAGGTGCTGTGTACTAATCATATTGGATTCGCTCACCTCAATGTTAACCTACGGAAAAAAGTTGTCCATGGATTGCCGACTTGGATTTAAAGTTTTTTTTTAATTGTACTCCGTAATAAAGAAAGGAATTTTAAACTTTGGGTAATTTTTCTTTTTTCAAAAAAAATTTAAATAATATTAAATTTAAATTTAAATTATTTTGGATAAAATCTGTTATAGTGTGTATTTAAACGCTCAAAAATTCCTTTGGTGGACGAAATTTATAAAATGAATTTGGTTGCAAAATGCAGTAAAGTTCAGGCTATTTGAAAATACGATTTTTATTTGATTATCACCATTTATATAGATGTAAATAGTAGAAAAGTTTTCTCCATAGGTTAGAGGACCCGGGTTGCCCAAATTGGTTGGCAGATCTGTACTGTACGTCCGGCGTCCGGGCCCATACTAATTACCGAACAGATGTTTAACCATCGGCTAAGTATGCAGGAATTGCTACACAGCGACTGGTTTTCAGTTTCGTTCAGGGCTTATACGTGAAAGCGGAGGGAGCCTGAAGTTTGTTGAATTTATCCGTAGGTTAACATTGAGGTAAGCGAATCCAATAGAGTTAGTACACAGCAGTCTTAATGTCGTGTGAGTACTAGAGATTTTCATCACTTGATTCACTCATTTATAAAGTCGTTTGATCCTCTAGTGACTAACTATAGGCAATTTTAAACAAATAATTGCAAGATAAAAAGAACTTTTTATATACCATATTTTAAAATTTTCTGTTGAATCATATAAACTTGACAATTCTATATATTAATAAATACTTTTTAAAATTTTTTTGATGAATTATCCCATCAATTTCAAAGAAAATGATCAAATGCGTAATCAATCGTTTAACTTGAGAATTGGAAGTTAATTTGCGTGTAACTTTTCATTCCCGTCCCGGCCGATAGATGGCTGCACCATTCTTCTAAACAAAATTATCTGAAAATGAATTCAATACTGCTTAAAGATGGCTAAAAGTATTAAAATAATGCATTGTCATTGTTCTGAGCTATTCTAAAAGTTTCAAATGTCTAGCTAGTCGGGAAGTTGGTTAAAAATCGATTTCAAGATTTGTACTGGACAAACACACACACAAACAAACAAACAAGAAAGCGAGTTAATAAAAACATGGTAAAAAATTTAATGTTTTATTTAGTCACGTGCATTATTTTTTACTCATCAATGTAATTTATAAATTTTACGTGAATTCTGATTACGTTACCTTGTAACTCTATTAAGGAAAGATTTTATGGAAATATTCTTTCTAAAAAGGGCCTTAAACTTTAAATTACCTCTGAGGACCTCTACAAAAGCATCCTTCCCTTTTGAATTCACTTATCTACTGCAAGATTATAAAAAAAATCAGATGCAACTAACGATTTTATAAATTTTTAACAACACTATTTAATGGAATTTTAACTGACTTTTTAAATTTCATTATTATAACTTTAAAACTTTTGGTTTAAACTATATTATTTTGGATATTTCGTGTTAGACATCATCACTAAGGGAATTGAATACAAAACTGTCCATCATTGAAAAGTAACTAAAAATTTCAGTTTTAACATTATTTAAAAATTCATTAATTAATATTCATTACAATGAATATCGTTTAAAAATTTCCCTGTTTTAACCATGTTATGGAGTCTAAAGAATATCAATAAAGACGCAAGTAATTTATCTTCCTTTACGTAAAAATTAGCTCGTATTTACTAACAATAGCAATATAATAAATTGATTTATTTAACAATATTGATTTTACACACATTAATTTTTTTTTGTTATAATCCCCTATCACATTATTTTAAACTCTTTTCAAACTCCAAATATTTTTCTTACCTTATGTTCAGTCAATTTTTTAGTTAGTTATATTTAAGAAAAGTCTATCCTTTACATATTGAAAGATTTAAAGTATCAAGTGATCAAATTATAATCAACTTCGTATAAAATCTTCATTCATCTTCTTTCAAAGAATAGGACTATAAACCAATTTATGGAAATCTGTCATGATGAAGTACTAAAATCAATTTCCTTAGTCTGTGGAAAATCTTGATAAAGAATGATATTTATGCAATAAATTTTCAGATAAAGTTTTGAGAAACTTTGCTTAAAACATAAAGTGTCATCAAAAGTTTAGTATGCTGCTGTTACTTGGCCATAACTTTCCAAGCGTGGCCATTTTTAAACGGTGATAGGTTTTGTAAAGTGGATGTTTACATTAAAGCCAGAAAACGGATTATTTCATTAATCAGCTATTTGTCTGTTGTAGTTTATTTTTACTTTATAACTACAGTTTCAACACACAAAAATTCATTTTTTTCCCCAGTTTTAGAACTGTAATGATTTGTTCTGTGCAGATATGAAGGGTCCAGAGGTAAAACCACATTGCAGCCATCTTTACGACTATGAATTAGCAGTGCCATCTTGTAGCTTTCAATGAGTACTAACACAACGTGCATTCATATCTGGGGCAGAACCACTTTAAAGCCGTTAAAAATAGCGATAAAGTTTTGGTGTGCCGGGGAAAAAACCACTTTACTCCAACTTTCAAATTATTTTTTCTCAAAACGAGGTTTTTGGAGTAAATTGGTTTTACCCCTGGACCCCTCATATATGAGAATAAAAATTTGCACTACACTTAACTACCTTCCTTGCCTATGCTTAATTTATCTAAACTAGAGAGCTTGAGGATATGTGAAAATCAAACTAAATTTTGCAGGTATGACAAAACTTTTCGACTGCGGCGACTTAAAGAATACATTGCACTCCCCCATGACAGATTAAGGGGACTCACTACCCTTAAATCTTCAAAACATTAGATTTTTTGAAAAAAAAATATATGTTAAAGCCTGATCATTTCTGAACAAAATAAAGCAAACCGCATGAAAATATTCCGCTTAGTTCCGGAGATATTGATATTCTAAATATTTAATTACTGATCAAGTTTATGGTAAGAAAAAATTTAAACTCATTTTTCTCAAAATGTAATTTTGCATCATTCCTCAACTAATATCTCAAAAACTATGGAGCATAATTCCAGGAAATTTTTATCACTGCATTATCATGTTATTTTATTGCGTCTGAACTAGAATTATTGCAATCACTGCACATTTTGTTATTTTTTCAGGGGTAAATTAATGCAAAAATTTAAGGAAATTTTAAGTATATTTTGAGCAGTTTTAAAAAATTGAAAAAAAATTTAATGTTCAATGTTTCAGTTCAATTGTGTTTTGAATTATTTATTTTAAATATAAAACAGGAATTATACGTTTAAGTGTAAAATTAATTTCATAGTTCTGCACGCAAGCCAGTATACAATAGAAATACTTAAAAAACAAGGTATATCTCAAGCATTTAAACAAAATTATTTAAAATTATTTTGAGAGTTAAAAATGTGCCTATTAAAATAAATATATCAATTTATCATATACATAAAATTTGGAAAAATTGGGAGTAAATTGAAATAGTGACAAAGAGTCCAAAAGTCTGAAAGTATGCCTTATTTCCTCGACATAATGGTCGTGAGTCCCCTTAAACGTATTTAAAAATTTGTAAAAATATTACGTTAAAATCGGTCACTACTACAGTACTTACATTAATTTTTCTCTGTTGTTGTTGTTGTGTGTTGTTTCTTATGCCACCTGGTTGGAAGTTACAGATCAGGTCCATATAGGCTTCGGACTGAAGTGTGTGGCTCCCGATTAATTAGCACCGCAAGGTTCTGAGTGCGTCTTAGCTAGTTGCCACCTCAATTTTGACCGCGCAACCCCAGAAACGACATCTGGGGGGATCGTACCCTCTCCCACCCTCTCTGACCTCATAAAGGGACTTTCTGGTCTACGGATTTAACATGCCTATATCCGGCCTAGACACAGATGTATTTAATGGCACACGTCGGGATTCGATCCGAGCACCCTCAGCACCGAAAGCCAGCGCGCTACCACAAAGCTACCTCGAGCCCATCTTTTTCTCTAATCTTTTTTGTAATACAGTATGAGCTTTTGATATCGTCATTCAAAGTAAAAATTATTAAACACTTCCTTATTTTCGATCGAAATGAATTTGAATAATGTTTTCATCAATCTTTTATTTTTAAAATTCTTTGTCAAGCAACTACATCCACGCTGTTAGAGTTATATGTTTTGTGTTCAGGGCTAGATGTTAATAACGTGGATTTAACAGAAGGAAAGAAATAAGTCTGTCCTACGATAGCACATATTTCCTGCAAAGCCCTAGGGAGCACTTAGCTTGCTTACCGCAGTTCCATTGCCACATGGATACGTCTTTGGTTTGCAAGCCCTCTTTCGAATACATCTTCCGAAGTCTCTGATGCATTTGAAGTCATCTGGTGTACATTTAGGACATTCTTTCTCCGGTTCCACAAATCGGCAGGCTCTACATGAGGTATGTCGGCAGTTCCCTTGACACTGATTCGTTACTTCAGAGTTTTCTCTACAAAGAAAGAGTAAAGAAAGATCCACTTACTCATGTATACCGACACAAGCTTGATTTAGGCAGACATTTTTCTAACTACAGTACCGCTTGTTGTTTTCTCCATTAAAAGCATTTTTTTAATATTTATACAGGTAACCCTCCTATAACACGGTAGATAGGTTCTCAGAAAATGTCGTGTTGTGTGAAACCGTGTTATATGAGACCCAGAGACAATACAGAAAGGGGGGTTACGTTCCGAAAACTTATTATAAACGAACAATTTTTTAATACAATTTTTTGAACAATTTTTTAAATTCCATATAAGCAACTTAATTTTTATTAAAAATATAAATGAATGTATAATACAAAACGAAAAGAAACAAAAAATATTATTTTCCTTTAATGCGACCTTAATTTAATAAATTTCTTCCTAATCACTGCTCAGTACAATCAAACGAGAACGTTTTTTCGGTTGAAAGATATCAACTTCACTTTCAGAACCTTTCTCTTCATTTAGATTTTTTGCAACTTCTAATTTGTTTATACATATTCATGTAAAGCCACTATAATTCATTATTCCTTCCCGTCATTATTTTAATGAAATTTAGTTTTTAAAATGTGTTAAATAAAAACATGTTATATAGTGCTGTAGAAGTTCAGTGGTGTACAAATGCAGTTTTGGCAATTTTTTTAATCGTGTTAGAGCGAAACGGTGTTACAGATTGTAGTGTTATATGAGGGTCCCCGCAATTTATCCTATCGTGTTAGAGCGAAACCTTGTTGTAAGATGCCGTGCTGTAGGAGGGCTGCCTGTAGTACGAAATGTAAATAATTAGTCTATGTAAGAGATGTGAAAATGTGTTTTAAGAGATTATGAGACAATATTTATAAATAACTTTATGAGGACAGAGCCTTAACCCTTTGAGGGGTGCCGTTTGCACAGTGCAAACGCTAAAACCTAGTCCATTTTTTTCCCTTGCATTCAATGTATTCCAGTTAAATAATCATAAAAATGGTTACTACTGCCATCTGATATCAGATTAAAGAACTAAAAACATTTTGCAACCTTTCGTTGGAAAATTTTCCAAGATTTTTTAGGTTAAAAGAAATCGGGAAAAGAATTTTGCACCCAAGAAACGGTGGAGGTTGTTGCCTTTGAAAGGGTTAAGGCTGCTTTATTCAAACCTTATTGTATTCGCTCACTTCAGCGCTAACCTATGGAGAAAATGTGTCTACTATTTGCAACTGCATAAATGGTGATAATCAAATAAAAATATTTTCAGATGGCCTGAACTTTTCTGCACCTTGCAACAGGATTGATTTTATAAATTTCTTCCACCAGAGGAATTTATGAGCGTTTAAAACACGCTATACCAGATTTTTCCCCGAATAATTTAAATTTTTAAATATTATTTGCATTTTTAAAAAAATTCAGGTAGTCTCTTCTAACGAAACTACCGCGGGTTATTAACGTAGGATTACTTATCGTTGTTTACCTCTTTTGTATGTGTATATGTATGTATGTATCTATATATATGTACGTATGTATATACAGGGTGCGTTCCATAAGTAATGCGACCAATTTTTTCCAGACGCGACTATACACCGCAGCGGCGTCTAACCTGCTGGGCTAGGTGCAGGGGGCTGTTACCTTCATAATGCACCCATTCTCAGTACTAGCGCGTCTTTCGCGACGAGGCACCCAATGCGTGGAACAGTCCATTTGAATTTAGAGGTGGGATACATTAGGTTGTAGGGTGGTGCCATCTATTCGCTATTCTACGATTCACTTGCCGACGGGGCACTCAATGCGTGGCACCCGACGGGGCACCTAATGAGTGGCACCCGACGGGGCACCCAATTTCTGTATAACACGCAAGTTTCAAGTAAAATACTTGAAACTTTTAATAAAATCTCAAAAATGCTGCAAGGTACTTGTGAAGATATACAGAAATTGGGTGCCCCGTCGGGTGCCACGCATTGGGTGCCCCGTCGGCAAGTGAATCGTAGAATAGCGAATAGATGGCACCACCCTACAACCTAACGTATCCCACCTCTAAATTCAAATGGACTGTTCCACGCACTGGGTGCCCCGTCGCGAAAGACGCGCTAGTATTCTCAGTCGGCTCCGAGCTGCCGGAAAGTCAGGACGTGAGTTCTGTGAAGCCCGTTTTGAGCTTAATGTAACACGGCGCGATGGATCGCCGTTCTATGGAGCAACGTTATGCTATCAAATTTTGCGTTAAACTTGGGAAGTCCACCACCGAAACGATTCTATTAATTTAGCAGGCCTTTGGGAGTGATAGCTTGTTCAAATCACAAGTTCACCGATGGCACAGGTCGCTCAAGGAGGGCCGAGAGGATGCCGCCGACGAACCCCGCGGTGGACGTCCATCAAAATCCCGAATCGACGAAAATGTGACGCGTGTGCGTGATTGTTTGAAATCTGACCGACACGGTTGAGCCTTCAATGGATAACAGAAACTCTATGCTGAAAACAACTGTTTATCGCATTGTAACCGAAGATCTGAACATGAAAAAGGTGAAAAAAAAGGACATGCGAGTTCTCCGATGCCAAGAACTCTTGGAAATGTGTGAAAAGGATCCTAATTTTTTAAACTCGGTTATCACCGGTTATGAGTCATGGATTTTTGAATACGACCCGGGAACAAAAAGGCAGACTTCAGAGTGGCACACCCCATCGTCGCCCCGGCCCAAGAAACGCATGAGCAAGTCCAGGATCAAAACCATGCTCAATGTCTTCTTTGCTGTCAGAGGCATTGTCCACCATGAATTCGTACCTACCTGGACCACTGTGAACGCAGCTTTTTACTTGGAAGTGCTCAAAAGTCTGAAATAGAGGGTCGCGCGCTGCCGAAATGACATCAAAGATGCGTGGAAACTTCATCACGATAACGCGCCAAGCCACAGCGCCTTCGTTGTCAACGACTTCCTGGCCAGGACCAAATCCCACTGGTTCCTCGGCCTCCCTACAGTCCTGAACTGGCTCCCCCAGACTTTTTTTCGTTTCCTCGCTCAATGCTGCGTTTGCATTCATGTGCTCTGCTCTGATCTGCTCGGGGGAAGCCAGTGATTTATGTTCACTGCGTACTCCGTATATGCGTGGATCTCCTCCTCTGGCAGTCCTGCTACAGAGCGTCAAAGATCCCGGGGGTCCCGGGGGTCAAATGGTGTCAAGCGGGGGCTGGGGACACTAGATCAAGAAACACGAGGGACCTTGGGGGCGGGTATGGGGGGTCTAAATGGGGGGAATATCTGGAAAACACGTGTTCATTCACATCGCTTTGGACGGGTAGGGTTACCGTGACTAATGTGATGACAGGAGTCGGGGGTCTCCATGCAGAGAACTCTGCATCAATGCAGATGCACCATAAAAGGAGCCCTGAAAGGGAAACATTGGTACACGATTGAAAACATCCAGGCTCATGTTGCATCGGCTCTAAAGGACCTCCCGGAGAATGCCTTCGAGGCCTGAAAACACTGCCTCCATAACTGTATCGACGCAGGAGGGTGCTATTTTGAGGATTTTTAAATAATTGTACGAATATGTACAATAAGTGATTTTTTATGAATTTGGTCGCATTACTTATGGAACGCACCCTGTATATACATATATGTATGTCAACATTTTAACGCATTTTGGTACTTTTCTGTTTAACTGTTTACTGCTTGTCGACGCGATACAGACTGGGTTTGGTACGCCGCCAAAATTATAACTCGCGAGGACGGATGGACGCACGGTTTTAGCGTCTGAAATTTTGCTTTCCGAAGGACCGTTATGGAGGAACGTAATCCTACGTCAAAAAACGAAAAAACGCTCCAAGGTGTAAAATTTCTTTCTCCATTACCGAGTACAATTATAAAAAAATCTTTCAATACAAGTCGGCAATCCTTGGACAAATTTTCTCCGAAGGTTAACACTGAGGTGAGCAAATCCAATATTGTTAGTACACAGCAACTTTAAGAATGGGATCTAATCCCAGAAATGTAACGACTACGAATATTTACCCTTCTAAAATTAATATTGATGAAAAGGATTTTATAAAAGTACAGATTTAAACGGGAGCATACATAGGAAGTTTAAGAAAATGCTGAATTAATCTCGGGGAAATTTTAAGAGAAGCAATATTTAAGAGATGTAAGGGTTAAAGCAGTGTGAATTTAAAACGTTAACAGCGTAATAAAAGAAACAATATTCCGCAATGTTGAAGGAAATACGAAATGAGTTCAAATACCTGGTGATTTAGCGGGTCACATGACGCGTTTCACTTCCGCTTATTCCAAACGGATGTGCATTTAATCAGCAGACGTAGAAATTGGTGATTTAAAAATAATGACATTTTTAAAGCAAGTAATTTGTGGGATGTAAGAAGGTTTTCGGTGATTAAAATACAGTGATTTCCGCTTATAAGAATCACGTTTGTTATTACTGTTTTTGATTCTTATAAGCGGTTGATTCTTATAGCCGAAATTTAGGTTTTTGGACAGGCACACACACACCTATATATACATATATTAGATAATTTACCATAAAATACTCTTTAATTTACGTTAATTATCTTTTATTAAAATTATTTTTTATAATTTTAAAAATACAACTTAATTTCTAGACCTATAAGTAGATACACATGATTATAGTAAGAGAACAAAAAAAATCCAATATTAGTTACCACATATCTGCTTAACAGTTTTAACATTTCAACTACAGGAAGGGAGCAAGAAAAAGTTTTCTGTGGTAGTTTGACGTAATGAAGTTTTCAGGAGGCTGTTTATACCTCTTTCAATACTAATAGTCTCAGACGAAGATTCACCATCTAGCTTACGTTTCACGGTTTGATAACGTGCTGAATACTACTAATGTCACGTTTGCCTAAGTGATAGTGGACACTTCGCCGAAGATTTATGTGTTTCAGGGTCCAGGAAGCCGCAACCAGGATGTGGGAGGTGGGAAAAAAGAGTCCCTATTTTTGTTTGTCAGTGGAGAAAAGTGAAATCGGAACCGGACGGGTAAAGATGCCCCTGGGTCAAGCTAATAGGACAGTGTTGTGCTAAAGTGTTTAAGGGGAAACTATTATGTTATGTCTAATAAAGAAAGTGATGAATTTTACGACTATATTCCATCCCATCTTATCAATCTTGCTTTTAAAAAAAAGAAAGAAAGAACATCGTGCCTTTGAGGGTTTAAGTGGCTTTTTGGGGAAAATGAAAGGAAAGCGAAGAGTGTAAACTGATTCTTAAAACCGGTGGGTTGATTCTTTAAAGCGAAAATTTTAACATGGAAATAATACATTTGTTTTCGTTTTCGCGATATTGATTCTTATAAACGGTTGATTCTTATAACCACTGATCACTATAAGCGGTGGTTACTGTATATCTCATATATTGAGCAGGTAATAAGTCAGTCTCTATTTCGTTTACTGGAAAATGGTATAAGTATCGAGAAACGCCCTTTTAAAGCATTTTATATAGGAATTTTTCATCTTTTTGAAGATGAAAGTAATGAAAATTCCATCTATTTGCTAAGAAAATAAATGAAGATGGAAGAACAAACAAAATGTAATCAGGAAAGGAGAACAGGAAAAAAAACCATACTTTTAATTAAAATTTTCTGGTCTTATTTCTTAGACTTTTCTATAAAAAACTAAGAAATTAAATTAATTCACAGCTGAAGGAACATAACAAAACTCTCTAAAATAAGAAATCTAGTTCATAAAAAAATTGAAAATGTTTTACCGATTTCAGAATTATAAACTTAGTAATTCTAAAGGTTCCGCCGACAACAGCGATAAGCTTATACGGCATATTTAAAGTCGCTTGTGAACATATTACAATTTACAATTACAGTTTTCATTATATACATACAATTTTACATTTAATTACTCTGCTCTTTCAATTACTCTTACTGTTACTATTACTTTCACCATTGAATTAATAACATATTACGATTTACAGTTTACATTTACATTATATACTAACAATTTTACATTTTTGATGCAATTTCAATTACCATTTCAATTACAATTACATTTACCACTACATTATGGATACATTGCAATTTTAAATTACGATTTACATTGTATACTCACAAATTACATTCAAGGTAAAATTTCAATACAATTACCTTACTCTTACAATTTTACATTTAAGATGCAATTTCAAACATAATTACACTTACTATTGCATTAAACAATTACATTACATACATAATACAATTGTATTACAAACGATTAACAAAGAGGTTTACTGGTAAACATTTTTATAATAATTATTCTTCTAAAGTAATTAAATCATTCTTTTTTTTTGATTAATTTCAAACATTATTTTGCTCAGTAATACATTTCATTACTAAACTAGAAAATTCAAGATGATTTTCTCCTTACCTCATTTAGTATAAAAATATCAACTGCCAAAAATTATTTAGTTGTTTGGCATTTAATTTTTAAAAAAAAATTCGCTGTCACACTCTAAAAACACCGCTGACACTTTTACTATGAAAACTGCTTAATATTTAATTCCACTTAATTTCGCCGAAACAAAAATCATAAGTCAATTTTATTCTACCTCTAAATTAATGAACCTAATCTGAAAAAAGAGAGTTTTTGAAGCTTGTTGAATATTAAACAGATTTCCAGTTCATCTTTTAAGTAAATGTATCTGCTACACTTCAGAAGGAAAGAAAAGACCAACCAATACTTTTTCCATCGTTCTGTTTATTATTTTCTTGCATTTTAGTCAGCGCAGTCATTTTTCTTCCTGACATTTATGTCAAAGCTTCAAAATTTGCGCCAAGTGATTCAAGAGAATTCTTGAGTTTTTTCTCTTTTTTTAAAGGAAATCAATGATTATTTTTCTTGATATATGAGAAATGTTGCATCCTTGTGTATGCATTATGCTAATGCGTAAATGCATTTCGGAGTGAATGGAAAAGACGCAACATGTATGGATGTCACCTTATTGATTTATGTTCTTTGAGATTTTGAATTATTGTAGATTGACTGGAGACTCTGGAGTTACTAGAAGATAACAAATAAAAAGTAATAAATTAACCTAAATTTTCCTATAAACTATATAGTTCTAACACTCTAAGTTTTTATTCTCCTCAGTACAGCAAAAAAAATATGAATTAGAAGGGAAATTTAGAAATGGGATTTAAAATACGTAAATGAAGGGAAATATAAGAAATGTTATACAGTAATACTGAATAAAGCAGAGTCCAAACGTATAGATGTTGCCGTGTAATCTCTTTAAAAAATTGCTATCCTGAAGGAGAATCATATATTATAAAGGCTGCCCAAATGAACGTGAGACTTGGTTTTTGATTCCCTTATGATTTGTTGGCTTGAATACGTGAATATATAGTAAGTGATAGTTATATATGAGTTGCATATCCGCTATACATAGTTGCCTTGTCGGTTTAACCTTTAGCTTACAGGGCCCATTTTTCTGATTCCTTCTTTAGAACGGGAAATTTCATATATATATATATATATATATATATATACATACAGGGTGTCCCAGTTAAACGTTTCAGAACTTCTACGAGGGGTAGGGTGCATCCTGACGACTCGAAATCATATAGCAATGTGGGGTCAGAAATGCTTTCCTGAAGCGGTAGATGGCGTTGCGGGAAAGTTCCGAGCGTTCGTGCAGGGAATCGTCATTTCGCAAAAGGACTCAGAGTTAGTAAGATAGCTAATTATACGAACGCAGAGTTAGCCGACACAAATTTTGGTGTACGGGGCAGCAGATTGTAATGAGGCAGCCGCCGTAACTACCTAGACGTGAGATTTGGCCAACAGTGGATCGGACGTGGTGGTTTCGTGCGTTGGCCTG
Source organism: Dolomedes plantarius (assembly GCA_907164885.2). NCBI lineage: Eukaryota > Metazoa > Arthropoda > Arachnida > Araneae > Dolomedidae > Dolomedes > Dolomedes plantarius. The sequence goes on along the minus strand of OU015492.1, from coordinate 196,159,079 downwards.
CTCGGTCATCAGACCTATCATGTCTTGATTTTTATTTATGGGGCATATGAAAACACGGGTTTATGACACCCCCGCTGACAATGCTGAGGAGCTGGTTGCAAGAAACGCAGTAGCACCAGGAGAAATTCGAGATGAGCCTGGATTATTCCAGAATGTTCGGAATTCCATGCGCCGGAGATGTGAGGTCTGCATTGCAGTTGGTGGAAAAAAATTCGAACACTTTCTTTGACCCCTGTACCTTTTGTTTTGTACATTTATTATTAAAACTATTATCCACTTACGGTCTCTTTCTTTGTGGTTTTCTGTGTACATCACCGCTTCAGGAAAGCATTTCCGACCCCACATTGCTATATGATTTCGAGTCATCAGGATGCACCCTACCCCTCGTAGAAGTTCTGAAACGTAATTGGGACACACACACACACACACACACACACACATATATATATATATATATATATATATATATATATATATATATATAGTGGAATCTCGATCGATCGTTCTCAGATCCATCGTTTTTCTGTATGTGTCGTTCATTTTATCCAGTCCCAAAGATCATATTGCTTTCTTATGTTTCAGCATCTATCGTTTTCCTGCATTTTTCGTTCATTTCAATCGGTCCCTTGAAAAACGATAGATCGAGATTCCACTGTATATATATATATATATATATATATATATATATATATATATATACATATATATATATGTGTGTGTGTGTGCGTGTGTGTATATATTCATTCTTGGGATACATGCTATCCCACCCCATAGTATCCCAGCAAGTATTCCAGTGCTTTACTAGTTTTGGGATACCCGGAGATATGAACGTCCGTGGTCATCAGAGGAATCGTTCGTGAACGGCGTCCCGGACCTCTGCATCGTTAGTGAACTGCTGGTCCTTGAGAGCCTTTTTCAATGGGCTAAAGATGTGGCATTCGTACGGTAACAGGCGGGAAGGGTTGAGGACCTCCCACCGGAAACGCTACATCAAATCTTATCCACGGCTGCAATCGATTCCATAACGATGACTAAGTGTGCATGAGCAGGTCTCGGCATGTCCAGTACTAGCGCGCATTTTACAAAATTCTTTAAGTCTTCTATCCACCTCGATCCGATCCGCTAGTGCGTATCGGCCATGAAAAACCTGAAGACCAGAAGCTGAGTAGCAAAACCTGCAAACTCAGCCGAGGGTTCATTTTCCCTTTTCGGTTTACGTTTCATACACTTACTTCATTCAATGACAAATTTCGGCTCCGCTAACACCTTCTGTCGTCAAAAATTGAATAACTGTTCGCTGGGTTGGATTCACTGGGTTGGATGTCACGACCCTACTAGTGATGCGACATCGATAACAAAACATCGATGTTTTGAAACATCGATATTCAATATTAAAACATCGATGCTAATAAAACATCGCCCAAAAACCATCGATGTTTTTAAACATCGATGTTTTAGAACATCCGTTTTTTAAAACTGGTTTAGTAACCTCTAACATTAATATTACTTACGTTAGTCGTGGGGGGAGGGGGTGATTTAATTTTACTCTCTGATTGGGCAGACACAAATGACAAAAACTTGGTTGCTTTCGGCTACTTTGATGACTCAAAATTCTCGTTGTAAATACCGCCATGTTTTTCCTTCGAATGTCCGTATAAATTCGTGGTATTGCCAGAAGTTTTGTGGGACTTAAGGCAAATAATGCATTTCGCCAATTTGTCAGAGGTTTTGTAAAAATATTTCCAAACGGTACTTTTGGGAGGCATCTTACTAATAATATTAGCGTCAACTTACATAAAACCAGAACAAAACAAAAACTTAAATGGATGCACTCGTGTATATACTATTTGTAAAATAAAACCCCATGGAAGGTTCTGGAGTGTCAGGAACATTCCAAGCACTCTGATTGGTTCATTGGTTGTTAATTGCCATTTGTCTGTTTGCTAAGGAATCATTCCCCCTTTTGTATTCGTCCTTTTCAGAATTCAGACTTACATTTACTGAGTGTGAAAATTATGCTACATGGTAATTTTTTTTTTATTACGGTACTTTTTCATTAAAAAAAAACATCGAGACAACGTAAAACATCGAGCACAAAACATCGATGTTAAAAAAACATCGGCTTCAATAAATCGATGTTTAAAAGATCGATGTTTTTATCAAAATATCGATGTTTTGAAAACATCGACATCGATGTCGCATCCCTAGACCCTACGTAGTCATCTTGCTTAAACACTGCCGCTAATACTAAAGTCTCCCTTTAATGTGGGCCACCCTTACGACGTATATAAATTATAATAAGTTGTAGTGTTAAAATTATATATCATGTTAACACTACAAAGTTATATTATGTCGTATAGTAAGCATTGAAAAAAATCATTTTTTTGTAATAGTATTTGTAACGCTAAAGTTGTAAGCATGCGGCACTCCTGTTATGAATTGACACGAAATAAAATTTCAGCTAAATTCGCTCTGATTCTGTTGAATTCTTGGTATTTTTAAGGTTTTATTTTTGATTAACCACTACTTGGTTATTTCCTATCGTTTGCATTAATTTTGGCGGAAGATCGATAAAATAAACCATCTACTATTTATCCTCCTTGAAGCATAGCAAAGCAAAACAAAATATTTCCAGCTCTGGCGAGATATTGCCAAAAAAACCACGAATGGTATCCAATCAGATGAAATCTGCCAGCCTTCCTCATTATTTCCCATAACGTATTTATTCAGCATTTAGTCAAAATGTGAGTTTTTGAATGCTGTCGTCTGTCAACTCAAAGAAGCATCTTTAATTACGGATTCGGTAATTTCTCTTCGGGAAAACTCTGCTAACTTTGTATGATGACTCTAAGGAGAGGAAAAATAATGATAAACGGTCGATCATTTTTTAAAGATGGAAATCTATAAAAGGTATTGTCCTGAAAGCAATTTTGTGCATCTTAAAAGAAAATTATGTTAAAAAATAAAGAATAATTCGTTCCAGTTCTTGAGTTATGAATCACATGAATTGATATTTAATCGTACAATTTTTAAATAAGCTTCCATTTCTTTGCAATATCGAAATTAGCTACATTTCTTCTTGTTCTAAGAATTGTGGGTAACCTATGAAGCTGGGGTAAGAATAGTACGGGATATAAATGTGCTTTGCCGGAGAGACCCATACTATGGGTCATAACACTGACTGATAAGGTTTAATACTCTGCTACCCTTTAAGCGCGATAAGAAGGACGCATCACAGGAATCAGACAGCGCGTAGTCATTGGCAAGAAAAGATAAAATACAGGACATGCGGAAAGGGTACACAAATCTGGTTTCCTCAACAAATACAGTATATCCAAAATGTTTTAAAAAATAAACGTAAAAATAAAGCAAGTGACTTAAAATAAAATAAGAAAAATGTATCTGTAATTTCTATTACTTTTTTTTTTCTATTTCATTTTGCTAACATGGACACACAAAAAAAAATGTGACATAAGAATCCTTGAATTATAAATAGGTTAAACTATAAAAATTAACATATTGGATGGAAAAAAACGTTGACTAAAAAAACTCGAAAAATAATTTCAAGACAGCAACTGGCCCCTGGCTTACTAAAATGTTCTAACACTAAACTGACAGCACTAAGCATTCTACGTTATACTAAAATATCTCACCTCACGTACAAATTTCTATTAACTATATTCTACACACAGCAATCAAAACCCCGTTAAACTTGCTTCTATTTCACAATCTATCCTGACCTTGTAGAATTGCTAACAACGTTAGACAGTTTAGCAAATAAACTTGATAAAAACCAATCATGTTCAGTTCTTCCGTCATCCTTTCAGTTTTAAATATTGCTTGCTTTTTCTCCTCCGAACTGCGAGAAAATAAAATGCAGTGTTTGTGAATAAATTATCACTCTGAGAATTGAGGTATAGCAATGGTAAATCCTAGTTAACAAACACATAAAAAGTAATGAATTATCACATAGAGAACTGAGGTATAGGAATTGTAAATCCTGGTTAACAAACACATAAAAAGTAATGAATTACCACATTGAGAATTGAGGTATAGGAATGGTTAATCCTGGTTAACAAACACATAAAAAGTAATCAAATATCACATTGAGAATTGAGGTATAGCAATGGTAAATCCTGGTTAACAAACACATAAAAAGTAATGAATTATCACATTGAGAACTGAGGAATAGAAATGGTAAATCCTGGTAAACAAACACATAAAAAGTAATGAATTATCACTCTGAGAATTGAGGTATAGCAATGGTAAATCCTAGTTAACAAACACATAAAAAGTAATGAATTATCACATTGAGAACTGAGGTATAGGAATTGTAAATCCTGGTTAACAAACACATAAAAAGTAATGAATTATCACATTGAGAATTGAGGTATAGGAATGGTTAATCCTGGTTAACAAACACATAAAAAGTAATGAAATATCACATTGAGAATTGAGGTATAGCAATGGTAAATCCTGGTTAACAAACACATAAAAAGTAATTCCTTTTAAATAACTTTTCTAAATTAAAGCATTGTCCAGTATTTTTCCTACAACAGTACAGAATTTAGGGGTTTTAATAATACAAGAATTAATTTAGCTTTGAGAAACCTTTGTTATGATTTTGATTAAGATGGTTTTAAGTTAAAATTAGAATAAACGCGCGCAGATTCTGCTCTAACATAAATATCCAGAATTTTTTTTAATATTTTCCCTGCAAGATAAATTCCTAGGAATAGTTTAGTAACCGCCTGAATCCTTCGCTTAAAACTGATTGCTATCTTCTGGCATGGATTAAGGGGAATTATGAACGTGGAGTGATTAAATAAACATGAAATATTCGGCAGGAGCAAAGTTCTGCATTATGTTAAGAAACTGCAGCTGAAATTGATTTCTTGATAACGAAAATGATTTTCAAAAAAGCTTTTAATTTTATTTTCATATGAATTTAGAAATGCTAAATAGATTTTTTCTCAAATAGATCTCTTTTATATTCGTTCTTAATAAAATTTATTTTAAATAAGAAATTAGAAAAACTAGCAGATAAAATAGAACGGAAAATGAAAATTTTTCAATATTTTCTTTACTGATAATAGTAAACTTTAATAAAGATATCAGATATATAACTACGCATATATGTGATATAATATTTAAAATAATTACATATTAAATATAATTTTTTTTATAAAAGTGCAACACATGGCACTACTTTCTATATGTTTCAGTTGCATACATTATTCCCTATTACGTAATCATAACTATGGCTAATATATTTTTAATTATTTTTCTGAATTGTACTTTTGATTCATAATACTTTCACCACTTAAATTCATTCAGTTAGTAATTTGTCACTCTGTATAAAGTCCTTAAACTGTTTTTTCGAAATTATTTCGTATGTTAGTTCACCTCAAAAATATGACTCTGAAGCAGGCCACACATCGGAGACATGGTATACCAGATAAAATGTCACTTTTCCTTCCACGGTAGACTGCAAAAGAATAGACCGTTTGGGTGTCACTCATATAGGCACACCGAAACGGCGCGAAGGACTGATTTTGCGCGCATGCGTAGTAAATTTCAAATGGTTTGGTTTGGGAGCGCTACAGTCATTTTTTATGCTACACGAGGGCTAATTAGAAAGGGACCTACTGCTTAGAGCCAATTCCGAACGGCTACAAACGTCCATGCTAAGAGTGGGACTCGAAACCACAGACTCGGGTACCGAAGGCCAACGACCTAGCCATTCGGCCATCGTCCGGCAGAATTTTATGTGAACATAATGGTGTTAGGGAGTATAGTAGTATTTATAGTCACGACCTAGATCTACTTACTTATCTTCGTCAAATGAATATGCAAAAATGATTAATAAACGATTGAAGAGAAAAGCCAAATATATATTTTTGGTTCTCTTCTTCTGTAGTGCCGAAATTTCGTTCATTTCAAAACCTCTTGAGTAATAAAATAATTTGAATGTGATAAGATAATGATACAAATGATGAAAATTGTATGCTTAAGAGTTTTTTCTGAAAAAAAGTTTTTGACGTAGAAAAATAGCTCTCCTAATAAAATATTATTAGGAGTTTTTAGTTTCTTTTTACATCACCAGAGGGCAGCACGGGGATTCTCTAAATACAAGACTGATTGCAAAGACCTTTAGTCGCAAATGTTCAAAGGTGGCATGATCATGCCTTAGGTGATGTCCATTCGGTGTGACACTCAGAAAAGAAATAACTGATTTTTTTTTTTCTGTTGCTTGTTCCATTGACGTGTTTCTCTTGCACTCCTAAATTCTTTTCTCTTGCACCTGAACTTTCAAACAGAAATTCCATAGCCAAGCAAAAGAAATCTGTCAAGATAATACATGTCACGCACACGCACTTTTTTTTTAAACTACAGAACATTAAACAACAGCTTTTAAGAAAAGATAGATTTGCCTTCGAAAAGAAACTGACACCCGGGGTATTATCGAATAAGTGCTATGATCCTTATAAATTATTAACTGAGTAATAAATTTATTTTTAACTCATAGGCCCGTACTTCATTCGCTATGCAGTTCTTTTATTTAACTTATTGTGGCATTTATGAATAATCAGAAAAACGAATATTCATGCCCACTATATATGTAAATGTGAATGCGTTCACTTTTGAAATTCTGGAAGAGTTTTCGATCTTCTTGTCATTTTTTACAGCAAAATGCTTTCACCCAAAGGAGAAAAAATATGCTGGGCGATATTATTTTGAAAACAAAATAATAATACCTGAAAAAGGTTTCTGAACACATTTTTCTTTTAATCTTTCGGAATGGGTTTGCTTGAGATACTCCACCATTTTGTGGAATGCAGAAAATTGTTTTAACATAGTAATTAATACCTTGCAAGTTTAAAAAAAAAAAAGTTGCTGTTCGCACTTCTAGAGCTATGATGAACATGCTAGAATCCAGCCTCATAATTTCATCGACTGAGTAAACAAAGTTTATTAAAACTTTAAAAAACCAGTAAGTGCAAGGTGCTCTATGGCGCTGACTGTTTCCGAGAAAGACGTTGAATAATGATCTGTCTTGAAGTATCATCAATCGACCGCAAACTGCATTTAAATATTTTTCTTCGGATTTCAGGGAAACATGTATCTCCTTTTATGGATTTTTTTTTGTCTTCATTTTTAACAGCATTTTCTCTGTGCTTTTATTTAAAGCTACATTTCATCTTTCTCTCCCAAAGAATTGATCAAGACAGTTTCGGCCACATAACGTTGTTAATGATAGTACGTGAATCATTTCAGTTACGAAAGGGAAAAAGTTTCTTTGAAGGTAGACTGTTTTTTATTATAGTTCATGAAGTATATAGATTTATTTACATATGATGTATTATTTTAAAATCCTCCTCAAAAGTTTTCATTTAAATTCCATCTCCGTCGTCGTTATTAATGAATATAACTCATCGTTCCTCTTTCTAATTTCCTCTCCTTCGCTGCATTACTATGATTAATATAACTTCCATAAATCCTACCCCTGACAGTTTTCAATATATATAAGCAACATTCTAGTTAATACAATATAGGTTATCTAGGTCGTGACTATAAATACTGCTATACTCCCTAACACCATCATGTTCACATAAAATTCTCCCGGGCGATGGCCGAATGGTTAGGTCGTTGGCCTTCGGTACCCGAGTCTGCAATCAGTCTTGTATTTAGAGAATCCACGTGCTGCCCTCTGGTAATGGAAAAAGAAACTAAAAACTCCTAATAAAATTTTAGCTATTTTTCTACGTCAAAAATTTTTTTTCAGAAAAAACTCTTAAGCATACAGAGTTATTTTAAAGACCTAGTATACTTATTTCATATTTAGACCCAGCATGTTGTTGCTGTTGTTGCTTATGCCACTTGGTCGACAGCAACATCAGATCAAATCCCGAAGGCTATGGGCGATGAAGGTGCGGCTCCTGTTTCGAATTATCACCACAAGGGTCGGAGTCCGACTTGGCTAAATGACCGGTCCCGTAATTTTGAACCGAGTCAAGTGACGAGACCGGAACACTTGACCCCGCACCTCCAGAGGTAAATTTGAGAACTTGGAGGACATTGTAGCCACGCCCTATTTTACGTGCCTCGGCCACCATTAGTGAACACGGCGGTGGATTTGCAGCGATGAGCATCGAACCAGGGACGTTCAGATCACTGGCCCGCTGCTCTTAAAAATCTGATACATCGACAACACTTCATTTCGAGGACGAATTATAGCCTAAAAGCTTCCAAGTTCCTTTATAACACCGAACTTATTAGCGAGTGGTTTGTCTGATCATAGGAATGTCCTAAATATTAAGGAAGCGGGAAAGGTCTCTCGCCAAATCGCACAGATAGACTTGAGATTAAAAAACATTCGGTCCGTGAAAGGGGCATGCATTTCTCCACTGCGGTTAATATCTAGTGTTCTAGTGATTTACGGCTAAATCAGCACGAAGCTCTTTCATTTTGTGTATTCAATTCTCTTCAAAACTTATTTAAAGTGATTTATTTAACAATCAGAATGTGCTAAATTTAAAGATAGGGGAAAGGTGGGAGCACAGATCGAACTGAGACTTATAACACAAAACGGCGTGTAAAGGGCAGGGAAGGCATTTCTCACAATTAGGTCCTATCATAACAATCTGACAAACTATTGACAAAGCTGCAGCTCTCAGGAAAATTGTAGCTTAAAAAATATAAAGTCTCTTTTAAAACGCAAGTCCTTTGAAAAATATATTTAAATATTTTAAATATATATACAGGTTGTCCATAATGAAACTTCCTACTTTAAAGTTGCCTATAGTCGAAACTATTGTTCAGAAAGTTATGAAATTTTGTGTAGGACATATTGAAGGGATAGGAATTTGTTTGAGGGAATAAAAAATAGTTCAAAATTTCACCACCAGATGGCGTTTTTATAAATGTATTACACATTTACGACTGGTTCTTAAGATTTCACCATCTTTTTATCCATAGGTCACCCTAACACAATAGCTCATTAAATCTTACAATCTTTAAAGTGATTGCAAAGTCGATCGGAAACTTCTGAAGAACATGCTATCTTACGATTTCAAATTGTAGCTGAAAATGATGGCCGTCATGTTGAACATGTCTTGTTGTAATAAATGTTTTTAACTATAATAAATGTTAACTAAATGTGTAATTCATCAAAAAACGCCCTCTGGGGGTGAAATTTTGAACTAATTTGTTTTATTCGCTCAGACAAATTCCCATCCCTTCAATATATCCTACACAAAATTTCATAACTTTCTGAACAATAGTTTTGACTGTAGACAACTTTAAAGTAGGGAAGTTTAATTATGGACACCTTGTATATATATATATATATATATATATATATATACAGTGGACGCTCGTTAATTCGAACTCGGTTAATTCGAACTTTCGGTTAATTCGAACTAATGCAAAGGCCCCAAAAAACTTGTATTGGAGTTAATGTTAAAAATATCTCATTAATTCGAACTAAATTTTGATCACTTCGGTTAATTTGAACTAAAAATTTGACAAAAAAAAATTATTTGTCCTCGTTTAATGGAGAAAATACACACTGTATTTATTATTTTGTGTGTCAAAATTTCTTTTCTGTGTAAAGAGAC